>PVJA010019106.1:0-38896 GCA_004027025.1 Myocastor coypus
CTCTTTGCCTGCTTTCTTGTTGCTTTCATATTATTACATAGGAGGAATCCCATAACTGGAAGGTTCAAATAGTGTGCTTTTGCTTCCACTTAACAGCAGCTGTAAAACCAGAGTGATACAATCCTAAATCCAGTTCGAGTAAGGAGATCCAAACCTTCTGCCTAATGATTCCAGATACCTATGTCAGGAGCTCTGCATGCCAGAATGTTGTGTCTAACGGTGGTCAGGAACTGTGACATACCAGTCTTCCTACTATACTATTCTTTAGGGTTTTGAGGAGATTCTTGTCCAATAAAATTATGACTTCTCACAGACTGATCTGAATTTCATAATTTTCTGAGTGATACATAACTGAAAGAACTGGAACACATGGCACAGCGTGTGATGGGTTGGGAGGGAAATTCCCTCAATCACGACTAAAACTTAATTCTTCTGTTAAATCTGCCTGAAGGGCATCACTAAGATAAAAGTATACTTTTAAATGAATTAAAAGGTAATAAAGGCTTCGAAAATGATTTTTAAACTGAGCTGATGCAAGGTTGCAAGAAAATCAAAACCTCCGATTTTGTTTCATCACTGTCAATGTGCCTTACGTGTGCCACTGGGAAAGTGACCTTCAACAGAACCACTCGTGATCCATATCAAAGGACATAGGTTCGTAATGCTACCTGTGTACTGACCTGAAGAGGTGCTACAGACACTGCGGGACCATTTGATTAAACATGGCCTGAGTTTCCTCGGTGCTTTTTTTTTTAAGAAAAATCTCAATGGAAAGCCATATACAGACATACAGACATCTAAAATCAAAATACTGCTCCAAAGCAATATATATATATAATTTTTAAGTGAGTATATTCTTCTGGAGAGGAAAAACACAGAACAAAAAATTTAAAGTATCCTCAAAATTACTTTTAACTTCAAAGACATTAATGTAAAAAGGAATGCAATTTACTGAGAAGAATGTATCCTCCAAACTGAAGCAACTATACCTCAAAGATCTGTGTTTTAAAGATGTCCAGAATAATTTTGTATGACCTTTCTTTTCATAGTTGTTAAAAGGCAAACCACAGTATTTTATGTATATAAAAGGACAAATTAAAATATGCTCTGGAGCTGGGAATATAACCTTGTGGCACAGTGCCTCCCCAGCAAGCACAAGGCCCTGAGTTCAACTCCCAATACCATAGTTGAGGGGAAAAGGATGTTAAAATAATAAGTTCTAAATAAGAGTTATTTTTTAAAAAGTTATTCTTTTTCGGGGGCAGGGAGAAGGATCTACAGGCCGTTAAGGGTCTCACTACTAGATTGGACTCTCAATGATCCTCTTGTGTACAGTCTCCCAAGAGCTGGGATTACAGGCATGCACCACCATGCCCAGTCTCAATTACCATCACAGCGCTCCCCAAGGGCAGGGTGGCACAGCAGGCAGGGGGATCCAACCGGGCCCCTGCACCTGCTTACAAACACTTTAATCTGCTGAGCTATTTGTCCAGCCCTTGGAAATTATTCTTATTATTACAGTTCAAAATAAAGTTTATGTTTTCATGATACAAATAGATGGATTAAATTTAAAATTTTGAAAAATATAAAACTATACTGGTAAGCTTTCTGTTGCTAAGATAAAAATATGACCCTGCTAACTCAAGGGAAAAGTGGCCTGCTTTGGCTCCTGGTGCCAGAGATCTCAAGTTATGGGCAGCCAGCTGGCTCCATGGTGGGAGCATCATGGTCAAAGGGCCTGGGGCTGGAAGTTGCTCTGTTCCTGGTTTCCAGAAGACAGACAGGAAAGAAGAGCCCTAGAGGAAGAGACCAAGGATACGACAGATCCCCAAAGGTCACCCTCTGTCTTACTTTTTTTGCTATTGAGCCAAAAGGCCTGACACTCAAAGTTAAGAAAAGATTACTTAGCTCATAGTGTGTAGAGGTTTTGGTACATCATCAGCTGTCTCCAAAGAAGGTGGCACATGGCAGAGGGACAGCAGTTCATGGTGACTGAGGCATCAAAAGCAGCAGAAGTAGAGCAAAGCAAGCCTGTCTCTGTCTTGAATCTAACCTACTTAAATTAGGGGGGTGCAAACCCAATCAGTAGACTGATCCATCAGTCACTCACCCTTCACCCCAGCATTGCACTATGACTCAAACACACACTCTCTATAGATTTAGCCACCTCTGAAAAAAAGAAAAAAAAAAAAAGTATGGCCTCATGAGGCTCAGGGGGACATCTAGGCACAAACTATAACACCCTCCCATAACTCACCCAGAGACACCAATGTGTATGCTTTACTAGTCTCTTAGGTATCGCTCAAGCCAATCAAGTTGCTATCTGAGACTAACCATCGCGGTTGGGTGTCATGACCCACGGCTAAGATTCTAGAAACTGGAGCTAGAGGATAAGAAAGTTCAAGGCTAGGATGGACCACAAAGCAAGTAGTAAGTTGTCCTCAACTAAACAGTAAGACCTTGTCTCATAACAATAGCAACAATAAGACAAATCATCATAAAAGAAATAGTTTTTGTTAGTATTGAGATGGTTCTAATAATACTTATGAAAATTCTGTATAGTGTATTTTACATTACTTTCTTCAGAAACATATTCTTATAATAATTTAATTACTTCATTTTAACATGTAAATATAGGTATCCTTTTACTCTACAATCTAGTATAAAACCTATAAAACATTTAAGATATCCAAGTGACTTTGAAATGCTAAGTGTAAAATAGCTCAGCAGATTAAAGCACCTGCAAACAGGTGCAGGTGCCAGGGGTTCGATCCCCAGGCCTGCCATGCTGGCCCCACTCTAGGCCATTGAGACTGGGTAAGACTGGTTGTGGTGGTGCACCTATAATCCCAGCTCTTGGGCGGCTGTAAACAGGCTTATCACTATGAGTTCGATCTAGTAGTGAGACCCTGAACACCTTGTAGACCCTTCCCTAGAAAACGCTGAAAATAAATAAATAAAATCCTAAGTGTATAGAATTCTCCCATATACATAGACTGAAATCAGAAGTGTAATTTTCAGATATATATACATGTATATATTATCCAATATATAGACATAGACACAGATATAGAAATAGTGAAAACTCTCAAAGTCTTACTGTTATGGTTTGTGTCTGGTTGTCCCCCCAAGGCCTCATGAGTCAGGGGGCAGACACTTCTAGAGTTTGAAACTTGATCCATGATCCCTGGGATTATGGGTTTTAGTATTTCTGGGATTATGGGTGTAGCCTAAGGTGGAGGCTGAGGCGGAGAGCCTAAATGTAATATAAAGAGAGACAGAGAGACAGACTCGAGCTGTTGCTGCTGCTCTGCTGCCCTGATTGATTGGCTGCCTCTGCCATCATTTTGCTGCTGTTCTGCTGCCATGAACTGGATGCTCTCCGCCCTGCTCCACTCAGCCTTGGGCCAGCTGAATGTGCACTGAAACCTCCAGTAACTGTGAGTTAAATAAACCTTTCCTTCCTTCATTTTGGGTGTCAGGTACTTGTCCCAGCAACGAGTGAAAAGTAACTAAGATACTTACCTATCAATCTCAAGAAATAATAAAGCAAGAAATATTCTTAGTCTGAACCATTATCTCAATCCCCACCCACATAAATACCTAAGAAACTATTGACTAGCTGTATGGATTAAGACACCAGGTAAGTGTGCGTTCTTCCTTTTAAGGTATTTCATAGTCCTGAAGGACTTTCAAAGGCTACTTTCAAACTATTCCCTATAAGAAACTAAATGTGCACTTAGTACTGAACCCTCTACTTTTGGTCCTTGTCAGACAGCTAGACTTATTCCACTAATACCTACTGAGACTTTTAGCTCTTAAAAGAACAAACCACCATTTAAAAATAGAAAGGTGACAGGTATTGCCCCAAGATCTTACTTTTAAAATTTTTTGCAAAGGCATGAACTTTGCAACTCCTGTATTGTGAGCTACACCTGGTATCAGAGGAAGTTGATTTTAAAAGATTCATAAAATAAGTTTCCAAGCTACATAATACTAAAAATTATAAATATGTGACATTATGAACACAACGAACTATTTCTTGTACTTGACCCACATATACTACTGAAAGAAAACATTCCCACAGGTAGTGGTGGTGATGAAAACTAAACTAATTCAATACAGGCAATGAAAAACCCAACTCTTACCCTAGCCATATTAGTAGTTTACATTTTTCCTATTAACAATAAAATAGGCTTTTGAGAACCTGCAGTTGTATTTGAAAAGGGAAAAACTAGCTGCCTCATCTTAACAACAGAGATTACCATTTTGAGCATAAACATTCTTTAGATTCAATAACTTCTCAAGAGATTTAGTTCTCTAATTTCTCAAGCAGCTATAGGATTGATACAGCACTCAACATAAAGCCAGATACCGTGGGTTCGAGCCCAGGTGATGCTGATTCTCATGAAGTAGAGTTTGTCTACTGAAATTGTTGTTTGATGAGTCTATTTTCAGTGGCCAGTTATTCCTGTGGTTACCAACCCAATAAATCACAGAATCTCAGGAAGTAGTAAGAATTATTCATCTTAATACATACTTACTATGAGCCAAATGTTTGTCATTCCCCTCAAATTAATATGTGGACCCTCAACCTTACTGTGATAATATATTCAGGTTGTGTCATTGGAAAGCAACTAAGTCATGTGAAAGATCTTATGAATGAAATTAGGGCCCATATGACAAGAAATCTTGGCAGATGGGCCACAATTTGGGTATCAGCAACCCAGAAGAGTAGTTTCAGAGCACCCAGCCACGACGATACTTAATCCAGACTTCCTTTCTGTAGAACTCTGAGAGATATGTTTATTATTACAGCCTCTTTGTAACACTGTTTACAGCGTCTGAACTGACAAAAACGTTCAATTATCCAATTCTGATAAACCTGATGGTGAAATCTGTCTCTTTACATAAGCAGTATTCTACTTCTGCCCTCTTGCTTCTGTTTTCCTCCACATTGGACAGTTTTGTAAATGTTAAATTTCTTTTAGGAAAATTCCATTGCAAGTCCCATATCCTAATATCATTTCAAAATTTTGAAAAGAACTGAATTTTGACATCTTTCCCTGCAGTCCAGATTTTACTTGTTGTCATGCAGACATCTCATCTTTATCAGCACACAGGAAATGCATATTTTTATGCAGTTGACCTTCTAAGCCATCAGTAATGACTGTTTCCAAGAAACAGTAACTTTCCTCCATACTGTCTCCTGTCCTAGGGGTAATCAAACGTCTATGATGCAAAGAAATATGGGGAACTACAACCTTGTAAGTACATAAGGAATTCAAGTGACCTTACATCTAGCCAAGTCTTCTTTGCAACACCCAGCTTTACCAAGAAGATTAAGAGCCTAATATAAGAATGTTAGATAATTTTAAGCATTTCAGTTCTTTCAATAAGGAGTTATTCTGTTACTTATTTTCATTTCAATTTCTAAACATTTTATTGTAGAATTGGAAACAAAGGACTCACCAGAGTACATAAAATGATGAAGATATTATTTTTCCTCTGCTGGAAAAATATATAAATGATAGAATATAACTAAGACTCAAGTATGTTCTAGTACTTCACCCTATAAGTAAACTCCAAGAATGACTTTATAATTTAGAGACATCAGTCAACATTTACTTCAACAGGAATTTCTGTGATAGTTTGTCCTCTTTGTTTCTAATCAGACACATTCAATCACTCTTTACTTTCCAGGATTCAAAGTAAGGACTTTCATATGCATTATTTAATTTCATATTTGCAGTTATTCAATGTGACCATGTTATTACTGATTTTACTGATGATCCTTTTAAGCAAAGAATAAAACTATTGCATAAAGCCATGAAGCTATTAAATTGCTTAACCTCACCTCAAGTCATATGACTTTAGTTGTATTAACATTCTCCTGTCCTTGTCATCACCTAACTATTCATTCCTCTGCAGAGCCACTTTTGAATTACAGAGTGTTGTCCACATAGGAGAAGCACTTTGTATTAACCTTTCATTACTAAGGCCAAAACACTTGACACAAACAGGTTATAGAAGGAACAACTGCTTTTGTCTCATGTTTTCAAAGAGTTCTGTCATGAGAGGCAGCCCCAGTCCTTTTAGATTCATGGCACTCATTTTGTGGTAGCCAGGAGGCAAAGACTCAAGTTGGAGCAAAGCAATGAGGACAAGAGAGACCTTTGAAAAGCATGACCATGATGACTTACGTCCGCCACGTGGGTGCCACTTTCTAACCACCAAGGCACTTATGGACTCAACAATACATTAACCCACTGATGAGGTGACAGTCAAAACCCAGGCACCTGTGGAGGATCCACCTCTGAAGAATGCTTATTGAGTGTCAAGCTTCATCACAGGAGTCTTTGGGGTACACTTCATGTTTAAGCCATAATACAAGACAAATATTTGCTAAATAAAAAATGTATCAAGCTACATGAGGTAGACAGGTTCTGAGCTGTTGACATACTATAGTAATTAAAAAATGTAATCAGACTTACAATGAGAGGGTACATGAAGCTTATGAACAGACATACATTAATATCTCAGTTCATGAACATATCTGTTTGTGAGCAATTAGGCTCATAAACAGAAGTGTTCAGCAGAACATTTCTTGTTTGGAAACTGTGAATTGGGTGAAGAACACTGCCACAACCATTTTCTCCAGAATCATAGAATGAGTTTTGCAATTCCAGGTACCACTGTAATTACATAGTAGAGAGTGATAAATACTGTGGGGGAAAAAAGAGCCAGATGAAGCAGGAAAAGGGTTGAGACATACTACTATTATAAATAAAACAGTCAGAGAAGACTTCCCTAGTAGTATAATAGACTTTAAGTAAAGTCCTAAGCAAAATAAATGAATGAGCCACATTCTTATCTATCTATCTATCTATCTATCTATCTATCCATCTACCTATCTACCTATCTATGACCTACCTGTGAATAACTAAGGATACCTGTGTAACTGGAGCACCATAGAGGAACCAAAAGTGATTGGAGCTAATGTCTGAAAGAAGGCTAATTAGCAGATCAGTAAGGATATGTTAGGAAGTTAATAACTTCACACATTGTTCTCCTAAGAAGAGAAACAACTGAAAGATGGTCTGTCTCACTTTGAGAGGGTCCCTCAGTTTACTGGCAGCAATAGGGGAAAATACATCAGGAACCACTGGCAAGAAGGCATGATTGATGAGTAGTGCTGACTTGCACTAGGATGTGGCACGAGAGGTCATGAGAAGTGTTCTCATGTTTTGGGCAAAGGGATTGGTGTACTGGCTTGATAATTTAAAAGCACAATAAACAGAGATTATTGGATAAGAATGAGATAGGGTGATTAGTATTCTGAAAGGTCTGTGTGCAGGATGAGGCCTGCAGACAACAGTGCTTGGCACGTATGGCATTCACAGATCCATGTTTGATAGACAGGAGGCTGCACTTGCGAAGATGACCATGCCAACCTTATTGAAAGTGTACTTAATTGGTTGCATAATTAAGAACCAGAGTCCCTACTTAATAAAATATTCTTTCTCTATGATACATCTTACACAAACAGGGATTGGCAAATACTCTGACTTTAAAATGATGGAGAATAAAATAAAGATGTGTTGTCACTGAAAAACTGATTTCATTTTTAATGCATAAAGTCAGGGCCTTCCCCCTAAATAGTTGTCTAAATGTGCTTTCCTGTTACCCTGTTTTCTGGACACTCTCATTGCACATGTTTTTTCTGCCATCCTGAAGCCAGATTACAATCATTGTTCATAATGGTGACAATTTTTCACAAAGTTTCCTTTGAAACAGAATAGTGTTCCTGAGGTTTCCATTTCAAGAAACTTAAATTGAATTGGATTTTCAGGCATGGTTAATTGATGTAACAGAGGGAAGAAACCTGATGATTTGGCTTGAAGCCTTTTTTTAAGAAGAAGAAGAAGAAAAAAGAAGATTTCAGCAGCATTAACCTCCAGACCCAAAACTTCAGACTTCTTTCAATAATATCTGCAGTAGAAAAAGAAACAATGGAGATTATTTCCTTAGAGACTGCATATTTTTAACTGTGGTATCTATATTTCATAATTTAGAAAAACTCATAGATAGTTTAATTAAAGCAATGTGAGCTCAAAAGCAGAAACACTGGGGTCCTTAAAGATAGAAGAGGGATACATGATACAGAAGAGAATCACAGAGGTATGCACCATCTGTTTTCAAGATGCAGGCAGAGGACCACAAACACAAGCATGAAAGTGGCCTCTACCAGCTGGACCTGGATTCTCCCCTGGGCTTCTATAGAAGATTGTAACCCCACTGACCTCTTTGCTCCAGGACAGTGAAACATGCATTTGACTTACACTTCTATAGACCTGCAAAGTGTCAGATGTGTGTCATGCAAACTGCGAAGTTGGTGATGATTGGCTATAGAAGCAATGGAGAGTCAATACACTCTTTAAAAGGCCATAACAAAAAAAAAAAAGGCCATAACATCTAAATAAATGCGTAGTATGTCTTTAGAGTTAAAATATAATGGGTCGACAATCAATACAGATCATGTAAAGCTTTCAGAGGGCAACAATATAAATTCAAGGAACATAGTACTAGAAGATCCTAAGGAGGATTTTCTGCAGTTGGATTTCAAAAAAGGGATCTACTGAGAGCTCACTCCCTAACATGGCATTACTGGGAGGTGGTGGAACCTTGAAGAGGAGGAGCCTACTGAAAGGTCTTTAGACCTTGGGCAAGGGCTGCTTAGATAGTCAACGTAGATAGTCCCTTCTGCCTCCCCGTCGATGCCGCCTGATCATAAAGGGGCCTCTCTACACCATTGGGCACATGCTTCAAGATGTGCTATCAGGACAGTGGGATCCACTGATCATGGAGAGCAAACCAAAACAAGCCTTTTTGCCTTCGTAATTTGATTGTCTCAGGTATTTGTTATAGAGATAGAACCCAACGTGAGGATAAATAGCAGAGTCTGCTATTTGTTCTGGAGCAACTCAGAAAATTCACAAGTGTAGATATATTCCTAAGCACAGAGAACTAAGAAAATATTCTACAGAGAGAGTACAGCAATCCAAGTAGAAATCATATGGTTTACATGAGAAGGAAACCTCAAAATCATTGCTAAAAAAGAATACTCATAGAATTACATGTGCATAGTTGCATAGAATAGAAGATTAGAGTCAAGAATCTTTGCTATAGGTTCTCTGGATGTGAATTCTATTTTGGTTTTTGTATTCATTGTTCTTTTATAGCTTTCCTAAAAAAATTATATATCATAGGAGGTTCTTATTATATCCAACAGTTAGAAACTGGATGAAGACTAAATTTCATATTTAATAGTTTTCTTCCAATTTCAGTTTGATTTGAGTTTAAATCTTTTAGAGGAAACTTCAATCATAAAATAACGGTTTAAAAATTATTAATATTAAACTTATAAGTTTTTGGGGGGTCTTTTGGGGGGTCTCTATGCAGTTCAGGCTGGCCTTGAGCTCACTTTTATAGCCCAGGCTGGTCTTGAACTCACACCAATCCTCCTGCCTCAGCCTCCCAAGTGCTGGGATTACAAGTGTGCGCCACCACGTCCAGCTAAACTTACAAGTTTAACCATGTTGTAATATTCTAAAAAAAAAAAAAAAAAAAAACAATGGAATCTGGGAAAATACAAATAATGGTAGTTCTGATTTTCTCTTTGTTTCCCAGCCAAATTTATATGATTATTCATTACGATCCTCTTCTTCATGCCTGATTCTGGAACATAATTACAGAGAGGATCGTGTCTACAAAAATATTTAGAGACCTCACCAGTTTACCCAGGGATTTTGGCTAATCCTTGCATAATCAATTTGTTCCCTTTAAAATAGCTCTTCTGTAGTTATAGCCAGCTTGATCTGTTTTTTCCTCCTCAATTTAATTGATAAATCATGCCAGATTCTCATTTTTCAGTGACAGAGCTTTCGTTTCATCAGATTTATAAATACTGTACTTTTCTTTACAAAATTTTCAGTATTACTTTGCAATTTCTGTGCATTTAACAACTAGGTGTTTATGAGCTAGGCATTAAGAACCTGGACCATACTCATAGGTGAAATAAATCAGACTCACATATGTCTAATTTATACATCACATTATCTCCCTAGTGTGGGAAATTGAAAAGGTAAATATGTTCTAAAATGCAGAAGAGATACTGTGAAATACAAAGAAATTTTTAAAAATGGAAAAAGAAACTAGAATAGGTAAAAGGAGGAAGAACAGTAAGGAAAACGGAAAAAATACAAGTCAGTTATACTACTAAGGTCTTTTAGTTCATTGAAAAGGAAGGCTTGTGCTAATATTCATGGAAAAATTTTATGCTCATATCTTATACCTTGAGCAAGTACTTTAAAGATAACAACAGTTAGCCGGGCGTGGTGGCTCACGCCTGTAATCCCAGCACTTGGGAGGCTGAGGCAGGAGGATTGGTGCGAGTTCGAGACCAGCCTGGGCTACAAAAGTGAGTGCAGGACCAGCCTCAACTGCATAGCGAGACCCTGTCTCATAAAGACAAAAAAAATAAATAAATAAAAAAATAAAGATAACAACAGTGGCCCAGCAAGATAACTCAATGGTGTAAAGTCCCTGCTTAGGCAAGCTGAGGCAAGCTTAGGCAAGCTTAGGCAAAGTTCAGGGACTATGGTTCAATCCCCGGTACTACATGCCTCAACAGTCTCATCCCCAGGGTGGGATAAGCCAGACAAGAAAATAAAATAATAAAAAAATAAAAGTGTATAAAAAGATAACTTTTTATAGTAATGGATTAACTATTGCTATCCTACTACATTGTTATGAAATTTTATTTTGCTTTTTGTCCATAAAATAAGAGTTAGGCTTTGGCTGAGTGCTAATGTTAAAACCGTTGTGATCACTAGTTAAGAATCTTCTGATGATTTGTTTCCCTGAATGATCTTAAGTTGACAAGAAATTTGATAATCAGGGCATATAACATGAGCCCACCTTGCATCTGAATAATTTAAAATTTTATCAGCACACATACAGAAAGATCCGCCTATTCATGCATATATTTTTGTATTTTGCTTCATAATTTTAAATTATTTCTCCTGTAGCTTATAGGAAAGAAGTCAGTGTAGTTTGCCATTCTATTGGCCACAACAGCACAAAGCACAGGGTTCATAGACTGTTCTTGAGAATCCTTCCATTTAAGTGGGTGATATTAGTGAAAACAACAACAAAATGTGGGAAGAACGCTTACAGAAGATTTCGGCCTGATGTGCGTCTGTATACCCTGACAGACAAGAAGCCATATGTGTATTGATAGCAACACAAATAAGTCATCTTTCCCATCAGCAGATACTGCTGGGGCTTAGGTCCCAGGACACAAGAGCTCACAGCTTAGAGGATCAATGAAATCACCCATCTCTGCTACCCAAGGTACCTAAAAATTGTCCATGTTTTTGTAACAACTTTAGAAAACATATGTACATTTTCTAAAGTGTTGCAGTTATCTCTATGCCCAAGATGCATTTCTTCTGCTCTGACAGGACAGCTGTCACTGGCCATTCACAGTTGTCATGTCTCCACCAGTGAGATGTCACTTGATATTCTTAACAGGCATATTGCCAGAACATGGGTATTATATCAACGTATTAACTAAATACACATTTATTTTAAAAGTACACAAAAATCTGAATGGATGTCCAATATATGTATGGTCTGTCTCTCTTTTTGACTCCCAGGAACCTCTATTATAGAAGGACTTAGAAATTCAAATTAATTTTGTAAGTGTTCACAGGCCAACTATTGTCAAGTGACATACTGGTCCAGGGTTCCATGACTCAGTGAGTACATGGAAATTTGAATACAGATTATATAATGCTTGCGTTAATAAAATCATACTCATACTTCCCAATTTTTAATATAGTTTTCCGTGTCTTCATGTCCCAATAACTCCTTCTTTTTTTTAAGTCTAAATCTATTGACTATAGACCAGACAGTAACAGTTATGTCTCTACTTTGCCTACTTGAAAAGGAGCAATGTTTATAGGAAGGAAGCTCATGGAAATAGAGAAGGAATAGGAATCACTTGGACCACTTTAAAAAAAAAAACAGTACAATTTCTTCTGTTTTGCTTTATGTACTAGGGATGATCTTTGTCTATAGGAAATAAGGAGAAAGTATATTATTCTAACTTTTATTTGACTTCATATAACCACTACATCACTTGACAATAGTCAGCCTGTGAATACTTACAAAATTAATGTTAATTTCTAGTCCTTCTACAATAGAGGCTCCTGGGTGTCTAAAAGACAGATAGATTATAGACATATTGGATATCTTTTCAGATTTTTGTATATTCTTAAAATAAATATGTATTCAATTAATACATTGACATAATGCACTACAAAAAAGATCTAGATGTTTTCACCAAATCTATTCTAGATAACATTTCATATTATTGTATGTACTAGGGATAATCTTCATCTATAGGAAATAAGGAGAAAGTGCATTAATATTATTCTAAACTTTATTTGACTTTTTAGTAGGAAAGAAGAAATAGTGAACTTAAACCCTGCAACTTCTTACCCTATAGTTGTTTATAACTTTTTGTTTCAGCAAATTTCAGTAGCTGAGATGTATCTCAAGATATCTTAAGATGATTATGTATGTATTTTAAAAGTTGACTTTACAACTTTTATTCCTGAGTTGGCCTTGACAGTGTGACAAACACTATTATTTCAGTAGACCTCCTTACTTTGATTATAGGTTTGATGTACTGAGCAAAACTATAGGAAGAACTAAAATAATTCCGGGTTATAAGCCTAACTCTTCTGCTTTACAACTGTCTTCTTAATATTTTAAAATCACTTTATGCATAGATATAGGAACACTTAAAATTCATGAGTAGGTGAATACTATTTAAAATCACAATGCAGTATAAGTCTACATCTATTAGAAATAGTTATAATTTAAAAGACACATGATTGGATAAAGATGTAGAAAATTAAAAGTCTCAAGATTGCAAAGGCAGGGGCTACCAATGTAGACATTTTGTGAAATTAGTCTGTCAGTTTCTTAAAATGCTAAACCATAGAGTTATCACATGAACCACCAAATCCACTTCTAGGTATAATCTGAGAGAAATGAAAACACATTCACAGAAGAAATTGTGACAGCATAGGCAAAAGAGGTGCAATGGCTTACGCAAAGTTTTATCTCTTCCAAGACGCAGGCTGAAGTTGAATTTCAAGTCTGGCAGTGGTTGGGAAGTTGAAGGCCATTAATAAGGGTTAGCTCCTGCTGCCTAGACTTGGGGAAGTTCCCGGGTACAACTTCACTGTCCTTTTGTTTTGCTTTTAATTTTGTTTTGTTTCTAACTTCAAAAGTATTCTTTATTCAGGAGTTCAGGAACTTCATAAATGTCTCTCTTTTTTTGTCAAGCGATTCTGCAACATATTAGTGCTTATTTGGGAACCTGAAGGCTGACTCTTACAGGTATTTTGCATTAGTAGAAGGGATTCAAAAGTAGTTTATGTTGTGGATTCCGAGGCTACAGGAAACTCTGGCAATGTACATCTTTTACATCCACAGCACCAGTTGACTCCATTCCCCTGACATACAGTATAGTTACTAGGCACTGTGCTTCATTCTACAAAATTCTGTCTGTATCTTCACAGATACTGCATCTGGCCAGATTCTTGGACCAGCTTGTTAGCTTTTCTCTGTTGATGAATGGGACTTGAATTTGCAGGACTGACAACCCCAGAATCTTCCATAAGGCTTCACTTCCACATCTTCGATTAAATTAATTGTATAAGTTTAATTGCTTTATTAAGTGTCTTTAGTTACTCCGACTGTGATGTATTTGTCTCTGATATATACTTGAAAATTCTTTGTCTTTCCTGCCCTTGCAAAAGAATCTGACACACCAAGGATTTCCCTTTAAGATATACTTCTAATCCACATCATGAAAGTTTCACCCAGAAGTTGCCTAAAGTTTTCCACGTTCTTTTTGGTGTTTTGTTTTGTTTGGTTTGGTTTTGTTTTTGTGATACTGGGGATTGAACTCAGGTCCTTGTGTTTGCCAGACAAGCACTTATTTTGCTGAGCTATCTCCCCAGATCTCTTTTTGGTATTTCGATGTGTTCACCAATTTTTTTTCTTTTATTTCCAGAAAAGATCCAGATTTGCCCATGATTTTTTTTTTTTTTTTTGGATCTTTGGCTATCAAATCATGGAATACTTGAACAGGTTACCTCAATGATCCTTGTGGTACAAAAGGACTTTTAAAGAATGTTCCAGAGTACTAGGATTACAGGTATATGCTACTGAACAATTTCTCCATGTTGTTATGAACACTTATTTTCCTTTTTAGAGCCATTGAAGTGAAAAGGGAGTGCTACCCAGGTATGGTTGTTTGTTTTGTTCTGTTTTTGAGAGAGGGTCTCACTATATGGTACAGGCTGGACTTGCACTCACATGCAACAATCCTCCTGCCTCTGCCTCCCAAGTGCTGGGATTAAAGGTGTGAGGTGCTATACCTAGCTCTAATTATGGTTTTGATATGTGTTTTCCTGATGATTCATGTTAGGCATCCTTTCATGTGCAACTGGCCATTTTAAAATTGTTTTTGCTTCATATGAAAACTGCTGTCACATTTTCAGAAAGACCCCAGAAACATTTTTCAGAATTCATGTATATTTTCCAGCTCTAAAGGAGTTATTTCATTTTATTTTTCTCTGCCTTCTATGACACTCTGTGCTACATCTTCTGAAGTTGTGCCTGAGAACTGTACAAAACAGCAGTTTGACTTGGCTTTATGCTGTCCATTAAGCCTAAACTCAACAAATCATGAATATTTGGAAATCCTTCAGAAAAACACTAAAGTTAAGATTTTGCTAATGCAAGTGCTTTTTCTAACTTGGCTAGCTCAATATTACTTGGGCAATCAGCATCTGGATTGTAGCTTCTTCGGTGGCCTTTTTATTTCCCTTGAATTCTTCCCTTCCCCAATTTTTCATATACTTGTGGTCAAGGCCCAGTTGAAACTAGCTGTATTGCTTGCAAAATCCTTCTGCAGAGGAAGAGAATTTGTTGGCTTCTCAGGAACTGCTTTAACATCAGCATGCCTGGGGGTAACCAAGAGGAGACCATGATAGTCGAAAGGGCTTTACTGTGATTCTTGCAAGACTGGCTTGTCAGAGTATGTGGCAGGCACTTTGTACATTGTCTCTTTTACACAACCTCTTATACTGCCACCATGAGGCAGAAGCAAAAGCCAGCATGGTGATTTTGGACTGCTCAGCCTTTGGAACCATGGGCTCAAAAACCTTCATTCTTTTATGAACACCAAGTCTCAGGCATTGTGTTATAGTAGTAGACAATAGCTAAGGAGACACAATCTAAATTTTCTTCAACGAGGAAATGGATAAATATAATTTTATCCTTAAAAAAGAATACTATTCACCTAAAAAGAACCAAATATTGATACATCTTACCACAAGGATGACTCTTGGAAACAAGCTAAATGAAAGAAGTCACTCCCAGAATACATATTATACAGACATATTACTATGAAAGTGTTCATAGCAGACAAATTTATATATAGTGAAAACAAGGTATAGTTTTCTTGGGGTGGGAGGAGAAGGAATAAAGGGCAGTGACTGCTAAGTAGCATAGGTTTTTAAGGTGAGATGAGGAAAATGCTTTAACTTATATAGTGGTGACAATTTTACAAGCCTATAAATCTGCTCAGTTATTGAATTTTATACTTTTAAAAAGTTTTGTAATATGTAATATTGCAGTTAAGCTTCTTATGAATACAGTGAGATTGCCAGTATGTTAATAACACCAACAGAATATTGCAAGCAGAATCATTTGGAGATCTGTACCTACATATGGAACAAAGAGCACTGAGTAGAAAACTTTACAGGTATTTTTTTTAACAAGGAGTAAGTGTAGAGGAGTTAGGTAATTTTTAAGAAAACAGTTCACTGTTGAGTCTTTCTCAAAATAATTTACTGAACAGAGTGACGTTGGAACGTCCACCTCAGAAGGCTGCTCTCCAACCTTGCTTTGCCTTCAGAGTAAGTCATTTCTTCTTTTATTTTTGTGAATCAGCACAAATAAGTGGAAATATTTGGCATGCTACACAGCACAATTTGCTTGTTTTAGACACTGTAGGACATATTTTAGATTTTTGTTCCTTGAAGAATTCACAAAGAAGAAATATAATAAGGAAAACCTGTTTTGTCTCGCCCACTAATTCTAACTTTCCCTGAAAGCCAGCTACAATACTCTTAACTCTAAATTGTTTTGCTAATGGCCCCAAAAGATTATCCTTTTTATTAAAGAAAAGCCTACATATGTGGAATGAAGTAAAAAAGGTTCAGGGTTATTTCATTTGGCATGTGACACTCCCAAGGCACCCAAAGCACAGAATTAAGAAGCCAGACACCAGGGACCACCAGGAACACACAGCACTCCGCCACCATAGGCATTAATTCCTCTACTGAAAGTTTCATTGACAAGTGATCTCCCAACAACAAAACAAGAGCACAAGAAGGGAAAGAAATTCAACTGTTGCATTAGTCACTATAACAACAAGAATATTGCTTTAATAACATCACATAAAAGTAAACATTTCAAATTCAAGGTAACAGTCTATGCCATAGTTATGTATTGATGTACACCAGTGGGGCTCAACCTTTCTAATGCCATGACCCCGCGATACAGTTCCTCATGTTGCAGTTACCCCAAACCAAAAAATAATTTTGGTGGCTACCTCAAAACTATCATTTTGCTACAGTTATGATTCAGAATGGCTTTAGGCGACCCCTGTGTTTGGGTCATTCGACCCCTGCCGGGGTTGTGGCCCACAGGTTGAGAACTGCTGATTTAGACAAACAGACTAAAATTTACTCAAAATTCACCAAACTATACCCTTAGAATGAATAGATTTTGTTATACACAAGTTAAATTCTAATCTGTTTTTTTAAAATATAATATTTCCACTCTGCCAAAACACCCTACTCTTAAGAGCACTTGAACAGTGATAAATGCACCATACTTTTAACAGCTTTTCTGTGGGCATAATTTACATAAGTGAAATCAATTAATTGCATGTATAATTTTACGATTTTTGTACTTTTATATAGAATTTAATACCTTTCATTCTAATCACATTCTAATTTTTTATAAAACATATTTAGAATGTAAAAATGGAAGGAAATTAATGATTTATAGAGATGCAATAACCTGTTAATAGTAAGAATATACTGAGTTCAGTAATTTCTTAAACATTTCAAAAAAGTTACCCATATATGAAGTTATATTTTAAGTGTACTATCCATACTCCTTATTTAAAAATGGAGAGGGTCTGTTACTGCTTTTGGAGGACATTATCAGCAATATCAGAATGCCCTTCTATGCTTACTTTGGGAAATAAGAATATTTGGTGTATGCCTTTTTAAAAATGTTTAAAAGCTATGGTGTTAGCATTGTGCCTTAAGACTAATTGAAGTAATACCTTTTGAGGAGCATGAAATGATTTGGCTACTTCTAATAATGTCTTCTTTTAAGGAGAATGAAAAACAGATTCATAGAAGTAATAAAGCAAAATTGTTTGTCAAAATGTCAATTATTCTACTAATGTGATATTGAAAGAGATTGCAATACAGAAGAAACAGGTGTTGCTGTGCATGATCTGTACTGGCTGGGAGCAGGATGGAATGTGAATTTTTCAGGATTCTCTGGTTAACTGCTTTTTAAAACAAAGCCTGCTTCTCTACCCACATCCCCACCTGGCCACAAAGTAAAAATACACGCAATCCCAAGAGAGCAAGCAGTGCAATTTCTATACAATAAGTGTGAAAAGTCAGCCACAAATAAATGCCTGGGGCACAAATTATGTGGATGAATGACAACGATGCTTCACATCAAAGGATTTGTGTTACAAGAAGCACCTTTCATGTCATTTCATTTCAAGGTTGTCTAATTACAAAGACACTGAGATATTTCTAGTTAATTCCAGATAGTTATTAAGAAACCAAAAGTTAGACATGAACAACTGTAACATGACCCCCAGCACTGGTTGCGAGATCTAGACAACAGCATGGTGTTATGTTCCATGTAGTCTGAGTGAATATAGTTTGAGTTATTCATTCATTTACTCCATGAACTGATATTTGCTAAGATTTTCGAAGGCATACAAACTTTTCCTGATAGGGTTTACACAGAGTAAATCATATTTGATCCAATAACATATGTAGGCCACAGAAATAAACTTTTTCCAAATAACATCCCCATAATAATATTGAAAGGGGCTGGGGAGATAGCTCCGAGGCACAAGTGCCTGCTGGGCAAGTGCAAGGTCATGAGTTCGAACCCTGGTCCCACAAAAAAAAAAAAAATATTGAAAATGTATACACATACATTTTATGTCAAATAAAGAAGACTGAAACAGCATGTATACAATGAATGTCCAAATAAGTCTCATGTTCAGCCATGCTTCTGTCATTATTTTTCATCCATCCTCAATACTTTTCTTCTAAACTCTACCACTTGCCTGGAGACTTTCCTGAGTTTCTGAGAAGTCTTCCAGTTGGGGTTCTCCATTGTTTTATAGAGATTTTAAAATATGGTATAGTCTCTTTTATTAGTTTTATGATATATTTGTAATATATTTATAAGCCTATATCTCAACATACTTCATAGATTCGTCTTATTAATGAAAACATTTATATTTTTACTAATAAACATAGGCTATAGTTATTTATTTATCTATCTATCTATCTATCTATCTATTTATTTATTTATTTATTTATTTATTTATTTTTGCAGAACCAGGGATTGAATTTAGGCCCTTGTGCTTGCCAGGCAAGCACTTATTCTACTGAGCTATCGCCTCAGCCCTATAGTTTATTTATTGTCCTTAAGTTTTTCTATAACACATGTTGACAAATGATATTAAATCCATTAACACTTTTAAAAATCCATCATTGTTTTCTCTTTGAAGGTGCATGGAAATATAAGCAAGCTGCAGTTCCCAATTACACGTGATTCATTAATCATCACAAGATGTTAGCATCAAAGTCCACTCTTTGCTGCTACTCAGGAACTATCAAACTGCTAAAATTGACCCGCATCAGATTGGTTGGTTCACAACAAAATAAGTTCCTATTTGGTTCCTATCAGCCCCTGTTCTCCTTTAAGGCCATGTGCTCCACATGGAAAACATCAGCTTTGCTGAGGTACTTGGGCCTGATCTACTGAGATGACTTCCATCTGTATGTTGCTCCTGCAGTGGAAGAGAAGCATCAGATTGGAAGCCCTTTCCTGCTCCCAGGAATTGCTCTCTCCTCCCCCTTCCCTCTCCATGTGTGCACTCAACCATGGAAAAATACAAACCTAATAGACATTTCTGGAGGTCACTTAAAATAACAGCAACTCTGGCTTGAGAATTTCCAAATAGTCCTGTCTCTCCTTTCCTGATCTCTTTTCCCATATGTGATTCCAAGACATCTGCGGTGAAATCCTCAGAGCAAAGTCGGAGAGGCCAGTGAGCTTCATTTGTAACCCACCAGTGAAAGAAAATTTCCATTATTCTCTGCATTCTTGTGATTTCACTGAATAACAGAAACAACAAAAACTGAAACTCAGTGTACAAAAATATCAAAACACCTCAATTACTGCCTGGAGTATTTACCTTACCTGTTGCTAAGGTCAGAGTAGTAGGAGTAAAACTGGTAGAGAAAAGAAATCTAAAAAGAGTACATTGGTGATATAGTGCTTAAAGTGAAAGGGCCTCGTGCAGACAACTTTTCTTTGTTCTTTCTTTCTTTCTTTCTTTCTTTCTTTCTTTCTTTCTTTCTTTCTTTCTTTCTTTCTTTCTTTCTTTCATTTCTTCCTTTTCTCTGTTTTGCCAAAGATGCAGCTGCATTTGTTGAGTTCAGTCAACTGCTCTAAAAGCATGTTGAATTCAACTACAATTATGGAATGCACCAAATATGTGCTCTCTAACAATATACTATTGTGGGTGCTCAAAATAACTGAAGTTTAAACAGGAGTAAACTGATGCTTAAAGTAATACTCCTTTGAGAAGAGATTGCTAGTTTTTTTTTTCTTTTACAAGGGAAAAAATAAAGCATTAGAAACGATACAGAATTTCAAAAAACAAGATGAAAGGATTTCAACAATGGCTATTGTATTGCACAGTTATCATCAAAGAAGTTGCAAAATTGGTCAAAAAAATTGTAAGCACTGACTCTTCCCTTGAATAAGTAAACAAATCATTCTCGCCACCCTGTGTATATACATGCATTTTTCCCCTTGCTGCTTTCTTTTCTCCTTTCCTTCATCTCAATTGTTCTTTCCTTTTGAGCAGTTTCTTTCCTTCTTACTGTATCAACAGAATCCTTTCAGATTTGATTTACTCTTTCAGTTTCTTACACCAGGAAAACGAATGATGTGTACCCATGCAGGCTAGTTCCTTTAATAGTGACCACTGTTAAATCATAGCTGAAAAATTAAGAATTACAACTAAAAAGGCACAAACATTTACCCAAGAGGGCTGCCCTTGTGATCCTGGTTTACAAATCCTCATATCATAATATGGTAACTGCTAGCCTAAAAAAAAGCCCTTCTTTTTCTCTAGGTAGAAAAAGTTACTTTGCAATGTCGAGGATGTGTAATAATACAATTGTAAGACATTTATATCTATGTTCAATACCATGCATGTAAGTACAATACAATATTATCTCGATGAATATAAAGGCATTATACTGAGCTGAAAATGAAATAAATGTCTAGAAATCTCAGAACATACTATAGACCAGTAAATTATAATCAATGTCTGGACACAGTTGTCCATGGCCAATAATCAAAGGTTAGACTTTCAGATTTTTTAATGTTAAGATCCAATACAACATTTGATGCACTAATATTTCCACATATTTTATTTTAATACTTCAAAATATGAGATTATTATAAGAACAATGTATAAATATCAAATAAAAAACCCAACACTTTTAAATGCATGGTCAGTACTACTATAGAATTCTCTAAATTCCATTGCATTAATCTTCATGCACCAATGTAAAATAAGAAAACCAAATGCGAAGATTGTTTAGAAGAATTTTAGACAACTGAGCCTTAAAATATTGCCTAAATAGGGTCAGTGACCTTGATTCTTGATGCAACACTATAATATGAGAGACCGTAATGCTGAGAACTATTTGACATTTTCAGTGGGAAAACTGAGCACAGGCTTGTAATCCCAGCTACTAAGGAGGCTGAGGCAGGAGGACTGCAAGTTCAAGCCCAGGTGGACAAATCAGTGACTTAGGGAAACTGTCTCAAAATTTTGAAAAATAATTAAATAAAAAGGGCGAGGACGTAAGAGAGGGTGAAATCTGTGGTTTCAGTACTTAGTAGCAATAGTAAAAAATGACTCCACAAAAGCCCAAACTCACCTCCTTTCTTTTCAATCCAATTGGATTGAGTATTTTGTAATCTATATTACAAAAAATTCTAGTTTTCTGTTTTTATAGTCTCAGCACTTTTTGTCACTAGTAATATATCTGTTTGAGCTTAGGTCACAAGTGCCAAAGACAGTTTATATTTGGCTATAAAGAAGTGTGTGTGTGTGTGTGTGTGTGTGTGTGTGTGTGTCTGTGTGTGTAAACAGTAATTAGAAAATCTATAGGAAAGGCAAAGAATAATATTTGCTATTAGCAAATAGGTTCATTTTTGTCTTTTTCTTCTCTTTCACTTGAAAACTAATGGCCCTATGGTTTCATAGGAATGAGTGAAAGAAAGGCATTATGGGGTCAAAACAAATTGATGTCATGGGGCAGGATTCATAGGGTAAAATGATAAAATGACTTAAACGTTCTTAAGACAACTAACTTATTAATAATCTACAAGTGCACAAAGCTGAAATGATATGAATAAGTCTTTATGTTATTCTTGCTAAGAGACAGATTTAATTTATAAAGCTTTTTGAAATTTGACTCAAACAGGGATCTCATAAGGTAAATACTAAGTGATTACATGGATTATTTATAAAACAGTGGACAGTAATAAAAGAAAATTAAAGTTATCACATAAGTAACATAAATTTTATTGTCATTCTTCAATGATCACCATAAAAATATTTCACTAAAGTAAGACAATTATTAAATGTAACCATTCTCCCAAGACATTCTCCCTGAAATTTCATGATGTTGGTTACTATGACCTTTTCTTAGGCAGGGATAGTTTCTAGAATTATGAAGTGTCTCTACATGCTGAATGTTTAGGTTTGTTTTGTTTTAAAATTTATTCTAGAGAAAAGGATTCTTTCCATTAATAGTTTCCTGTGATTCATTACTTCTGGATTTTTTTTTCTGTCATTTTGTGTGGTATGGAATTTAAGGGATAGGCCCACCATTTAGATCCCCAAAGAACCAACAGGTAAACAGCTTAAAACAAGACAGAAGGGGTTGGTGGGGAAATGTCTTATTCAAATGAAATTTCCCAAATGAAACAGTGCCAGAATTCCCCTATACTGTGTGAGATAAGAAATGTGTTTTGTTGAACTGTCAGAGTATAAACAAGATGTCTCAAGAAAATAGTTTCACTCACCTTAGTAGAGAAATAATCCTCTTTGCTTGGCTACTTACATAGGATATTCCTTGGAGATTATTCTTCTACAATCATCTTTGTTAACTCACAACACGACTTGAAGAACTCCATTTATTTTTAAAAATTATTTATGTATTTTTGTATGTATGTATGTATGTATGTATGTATGTATTTATTTGGTATAGGGTCTCCCTATGCAACTCAGACTCAGTGATCCTCCTGTGGGACTCTCCTCCCCAGCTCTGAGATTACAGACGTGCACCACCATATCCAGTTTTCCATTTACCCTAAGAAGAGGAGACTGATTTTATAAAAAGGCTGATTAGATCAAACAATTGCTTTTGTGCTTAAATTTTTGACGATTTTTACCTTGCATCAAGATTTTTTGAAACTCCTTTATTGACTTTCTTATGCTTACGATATCACTGTACTGCAACATATTTATACAGTTCCTTAAGGAGTTAATCTGCTTTCCTATCAAGCTAAAAATAGCTATAGGAATCTGAAAATGCTAATACTTCACAAGAAGTTAATTCTTTTCATAAATCAAAAATCATCCCTCTAACCATCTCCTTGAACTTAGGTGACAATTGGCAGCTGGCACTTATTCCAGAAGTCAAATGCCACACAGATTTCTTTCTTTATGATTTTATATGCTTCATGTGAGAATCTGAAATACAGTACCAGACACTGATTGAATGTTGTTGGTTTTTGCAATGTTTGCAACAGGGTTCATACATTGGAACATGGGTCCTCGAGTGTAAACATATGGGAAGATGGTGTAATCATTAAGATAGGGCCTCATGGAAGGAGATTAGGTCACTGAGATGCATCTTGGGAGAGACTGATGTGGCTTCGAATAACTCTGGTAGTGCCTAGGCAAAATGTTTGTTATAAAAGAGCACAACTGGCCGGGCGTGGTGGCGCACGCCTGTAATCCCAGCACTCGGGAGGCTGAGGCAGGAGGATCGGTGTGAGTTCGAGACCAGCCTGGGCTACAAAAGTGAGCTCAAGGCCAGCCTCAACTGCATAGCGAGACCCTGTCTCAAAAAGACAAAAAAAAAAAAAAAAAAAAAAAAAAGAGCACAACTGGCTTCTACCAACTCTCAAGCTTTTGGTCGTCCATGTGATACTGCACCTTTACACTGGTTTGTGCTTTGATGCCATATGCCATGGTGTTTTTCACTCACAGAACCTGCTATTTGGACTTTCAACATCCAAAACTATGAGCCTAGCAAACCTCTTTTCTTTATAATGTGTTGAGCTTTGGTTACTGTGTTATGGAAATGGGAAGTGGACTAATATTTGCTAAGCATATAAATCTTCTAAATACTCATAAAGAGGAACATATATTTTAAATTCATTAGAATTTTCAAATCACATTATATTTTATAAATATAAAAATCTATATTTTATATGAGCATCAATCTGAATATTTACTTTTCTTTTTACTAAACGGTTATGTAAAAAGCACGATAATAAGCATTACTTTACAGAAAGAGATATTTAAGTCCAGAAACTATAAAAGCTTGGCCCTAGAATAAATGATTAGCAAATCAGCAAGCTGGAATTTGAAACTACATCTACATAGCTTCTTAGTATATAAATTCTGCCACTACTAGGAATATTCAGAGAAGATGTTTAAAAAATCGTAAAAGAGTCTAGGCAAGAATTCCTAGGGTTGATATCCCTTGTAGTTGGAAATACTACTTACTGTTAAGCCTTGGGTCACAAAGAAAAGTCACCTTACACTAAATGCTACTGACATTCCCACTAATAGTGTATAAAATTAAGATCCAAAAGGGTCAAACTGCTTCAAGGATGAAGTTCAACTGTATCTTGGAATAAGGCTTACATAAAGAAAAAGTATCTGCTTCCCATCAAGGTAATTATCAAGAGTAGAATTCATTAAAAACCACAAGGATGCCTCCCACAAAAATACAACTCATAATGTAGGGAAAAAAATCAATCAAAATTAAAAACTACCCTAGAACTGAAAACATGATAAAGTCAATAGGCTTCTACAGTAAAATATTCAAAGTATTCTATATATTGAAAAGTATAAAGAAACATTCAACATTATAAGTGAGGATTAAAAATACCAAAGAAGCATAAATAGAAAATCTAAAGAAGAATACTTATGAAATAAAACACACAGAAGTTAACAGCAAATTACACATTGGAGAAAAACCACTGGTGCACTCAAAGACAGCAATTGTAAGTATCCAAACTAAAAAAAAAAAGAAAAAGAAAAAAAAATAGAAAGAAAAACAACAGAAAAAATGGACAGAACAAACGATAGTAGTTGTATATTTAAAGCATCATAAAACAAAAATATTCACAAAGAAGTGGATATAAATGAGAAGTATTTTAATGAATAGTGGCTAAGCTGGAAAAGTTTTATGAATTTTACAGCTTTTAACCTCAAAGATTCTAGAATTCAATGAATTATGTGGCAAGAAATAAAAGAAAAAGATCCTGAGGTAGATCATGATCAAATTGCAAAACCTGTGAAGAAATAAAAGAAAAATCTTAAAAGCAACCACAGAAAAAAGATACAAGACATAAAGAGAAACATGATGGGTACAAGAGAATTTTTCTCTGGAAAAGCAAAGTAAATGCTTCAAAGAAATGGAGCAATAACTTTTAAGAACTGAAAGATAAAAACTTTCAAACTGGAAGACTATACCAAATAAAATTTCTTTTGTAAACAAAACCCAAATTAAAACTTTAATATATAAAACCTGAGTGATTTTATCAGTACCACACTGTGCCACAAAAAAGTTTTAAAAGACCAGGGGGAGACGAGAAGCGTGATAGATGCAAATTCTGATCTACATATGTAAATAAAGAGGGTAAGAATGGTAGGTATGTGTGCAAAAATAGGATCTTTTCATTAATAATTAAAAAATTATCTCATTAAAAATAACAAAAATATATTAAGCATGAATTTTAAAATATATAGAAGTAAAATACATAACATTGCAAATACTGAAAATATTGAAAACAGAGTTTCATAAGTTTTATAAAAGTAGAAGAAAAAAATTCTGATGAATTAAAAATACCCACTATAACTGTTTGGGGAGATAGCTCAGTAGAATAAGCACCTGCCTGGCAAGTACAGGGTTCTGAGTTCAATCCCCAGAATCACAAAAACAAATAAATAAATAAATATCCACTATATAAATTTACGGCAATTAACATAACAAAAAATTTGTTTCATAAGGTAATAAATTTGAATGATATGATTAAAAGCAATCATAGAAAGTTGGATATTTCATAATGTGTCTTTCGTGAGAAACTCAAAATATGAATAATTCAAACAGCAAGTAATTTACACTTTGTAAAAATGAAAAGAGAGGGGGCTGGTGAGATGGCTCAGCAGTCTAAAATGCCTGTTTAGGCAAGCTAGGGCAGCCACAGGAAATTCGGTTTTATCCCTGGTACTACATGCTGTGCTAGTCCCACCCCCAAGGCAGGCTGAGCCTGCCTTAACATAAATAAATAAAGTTTAAAGAAAAAAAAAGATGAAAAGAGAGTCTGAGGATGGAGGAAGAGATGAAAGTAGGGTTGAGAAGCAGAAGCTAAAATGAAGCACTAAGATGTGATATGTTTATGACCACTCCACTAGGATGAACCGACGATGTACATGGCAAATATATATTGCTAAAAATTGCAAATCAGTTTTTTAAAAAAATACAGGCAATACAATAACAAAGCTACATTAAAAAAAAAAAAAACTTCAAAGCAAGTACAAAAGAAAAGGAACGTGGTAGAGAGGGGACCTAGAAAAGGGAGAAGGGGGTGATGACTAAAAGGGATGAGATTGGGTGCACTTTTTTTTGTTGTTGTTAAGAATTTTTAAATGTATATTGAAAAAGACTCAGTAGATGTTTTCTCATTCTGATATAATGGTGACTGTAAAATGAATTAAAAGCTATTCTCCCTTCTAGTTTTCTAGAGAAGTGTGTATAGAACAGTTTACATTTCTATACAGGTGGATTTTAGCCTATCCCTGTGCCCTCACTGTGCATACATATATTATGGATTGCAACACATACCAAGAAAATTTTTTTTTCAAAAAGCCAAGCCATGATGTTCATGAAAACAATTTTAAAAGGGAAAACAAAAGGTACGACCAACCAAAAAAGTGAAAAATGAAGGTGTATATTTAAGCATAACTATATCAATAATATATTTGAATCAAAATACTGTAAATGTATCTATTAAAAGCAAATACCAAGTAAAAGCAAACCTCAGCCATATTCCACCTACAAAAAGTAGACTTTTTTTTTCTTTTAGTGGTAGCACTGACATTTATTAGCACGTGCCCTAGTACAGGCGCTGGGGCTTGCCCATGGTGCTCTTGATGTACAGGGTCCGCACGTTCTGCCAATTCTTCTTGAGCAGCGACACCAGGAAGTTGATGGCCAGATGGATGTTGTACACAAGCTCATCATCTGTCATCTTCACATGACCAACAGCCACCGCCAGACACAGGACCTTCTTCATCTGGAACTTGATCGTGGACTTGACTTCAACAACCTTGGCCACCATGTTTTCGTTGTGGGTCAGCAGGGAAGGGAACTTGCCAGCCTTATTGAGGCCGGGTCCCAGGATTCGTGGGATCTGCTTAATCAGGGACTCTAAGGCCAGAAAGGCATCATATTTCTTGACCAGCTTTTTAACCAGCTTCTTATTCTTGTTGAGTTTCTTCAGTGCCTCGATGTCCATGTGGGGGATATCCACGGCCTTGGCCTCATCACAGTGCTGCTGGTCCCCCAGGACACACACGGACAACTTGGGGCAGGGCGTGGACTTGAGCCTGACAGTGCCCGAGAAACGCTTGTCCTTCTGAGGGTCATAGTTCCTCAAGCTGATCTGCAACTCCACGGTCTCTAAAAACTTCCAACGCCTGCGCTGGTTCCCGTGTAGGACCTCGCCCACTGCCTTGTACAGGGTGTCGCGGGAGACTTTGCTGCTCATGACTTCCTGCGCTGAGGAAACCGGAAAAGGAAAAAAAAAGTAGACTTTTAATGTAATGGAATAATAAATTAAACGTGAAGGAATGGAAAAGCATACATATGATGACATAAATTTAAAATTCTAGAGTGGCTATATTAATATCATCATAGGATTAAAGTAGCAGTACTCACAGGGATCATGGATGCCAACATTTTTGTTCTAGCATATTTATTTCAAAGTCTAATTGCTTTATATTTTGCCATTTTTAAAAGAATAAAAAACAGTGAAAATATTAGAAATGACAGAATTTCAATAAACAAAATTATAGGAATTCAAGTGATTATTATATTGCTTACTGTTGTATTCAGATTAGTTGTTCAGATTGCTAAAACTGTATGTTGTCATGTCAATAACCATGAAAACTCATCAAAAATATAAAAGTACTGGAAAAGTGGGAGAGAAAATGCAGCATTAACTGCTCCCTTCAAAAACCAATAGAAATTAGTAATATGATGATCTGTGTCTATACATGCATGACTTTTCCTTCCTTTTTTTCTGTCTTTTCTCCTTCCCCTCATCGAAATTGTTCATTACTTTTTAGCAGTTTCATTCCCTTTTACTATATCTATTATACCACTCAAGTTTTATCTGTTCTTTCAGATTCTTACAATAGGGAGACACTACAGTGGTTACACAGGCAGATCTGATTTATTTCACTTGTAAGTATAGTCTCTAATTGCATTGATTTACCTATAAATTCCTTCAGTTTATCTTTTGTATAGCTGAATAATACTTGATTTTATAAAACACTACATTTTTTAAATTTATTCCTCAGTTAATGAGCATTTAAATTGTTTCCAAGATTTCGCTATGACAAATTGTGGTGGTATATATACTGCTGTGGTATGATATTTTCAGATCTTCTGAAAAAAAATACCCAGGAAGGGAATAGCTGGCTTGCTGGGCTATCTAATCCTAATTTATTGAGGAATCTCTACACTGACTATCACGGTGATTGCATAAATCTGCACTCCCACCAGCAATAGAGAAATGTTCCTTTTTCCCCACAGCCCTTTCAGCACTGGTTATTGATTTACTTCTTCATGATAGCCATTCTGTCTAGACTGAATTACTAGTGTTTTAATTTGCATTTCTTTAAGGGACAATGATGTGAAATGTTTTACATATATTCATTTTCTATTTATGATTTTTCATTTAAGAAGTATATATCCACCATAGATAGCCTTTTTATGGGGTTCTTTGAAATTGGGGGCCTGATTTCTTTAATTCTTTATATTTTCTAGATAGAAATTCTTTTGCTAGGGGACAGTTTGCTAAAACTATTACATAATTAGTGGGTTATCCTTTTATTCTGTTTGTAATTTCTTTTAATGTGCAAAAACTTCTCAAAAAGATAAGATCTCAGCTATTGATTCTTAGAAGTATTTCCCCTGAAGTTTGGTTTTCTTCATGAACCATCAGCCTATCCTTATGTCTTCAAGTTCTCTTAAGTAATTTCTACTATATTTAGTGTTTCTGTTTTAATATTTAAAATTTTTATCATTTTGACTTTAGTAAATATTAATAGACAAGGCTCTCACTTTAGCCTTTGGCACGTGGAAAGCCATTTATTTCCGCATCATTGGTTAAAAAGTCTGTCTTTTTCCAGTGAACATTTGGACCCTTTGTCAAAGATAAGGTGGCTGAATATGTATATAGTTGTGTCTACATCTTCTAATGTATTCCATTGACTCTCAGTTCTTTTTTTATTGGTCAATATCATACTTATTTTTTCACAGTGGGTTACAGTAATCAAGTCAGAGATTATGATACCTCCTCCCTTTTCTTTGTTGCTCAAGATTTCTTTTGCTATTCTAGGTCTCTTCTGGTTCCAGATGAATTTTAAGAATGTTTTCTCTTGCTCTGTGAGGTATACTAATGGTATTTTACTTGGAATTGTTTTGAATCTATATAACAACTTTGGGATTATGTACATTTTCACAATGTTGGTGCTTCGAATTTATGAGCTATAAATATCTTTCCACTTCTAAGATCCTCTTTCATCTTTTACTTCAGGATACTGTAGTTTTCATTGTATAGATCTTTTCCTTCACTTGTTAGGCTGATTCCTAAGTGTTTATTTTTTTAGATATTATTGTGAAAGGTATTGTTTCCCTAATTTCTAACTCCGTGTGTTGACATTGTGCCCTGCTACACTACTTAATTTGGTTATTAAATCTACACATCTGTTTTAATTGTTTTTAACTTTTGAAGAGAAAAAAATAGCATTAAAACAAAAATTACAAGTGATAGAGAATTTCACTAAACAAAATATGAATTTCATAATATTTCTTGTATTGCATAGTGTTGTCTCCAAATTAGTTGTTAATATTAGAAGATATCTGCATACAAAATTTGTAGAAGAAAGAATATATAAGAAATTAAGAAGAGTAAAAGATAAATGAATTGAAAACAAGAGAAAAGAAATTCAGCATCAATTGCTCCTTTCTGTAGGCCAGCAGAAATCCACAAAATCTACAACTTTTGGGTTTTTTTTTTTTTTTTTTAATCTAGAGTATCATGGCATCTTCTAATAATGATAATTACACTTCTTCCTTTCCCATATTTTTATTTCTCTCTTGTCTCATTGCTCTGGTTAATATTTCCAAAAGTATGCTTGTCTTCTTCCTCATTTTAAAGTGAAGGCTTTCATTTTTTGTTCATTTAGCATGATGCTGGCTGCTGGTTTCTCATAGATGGCCTTTATCACATTGAGGTGAAGACCACCTATTCAGATTTTCTGAAGGGTTATATTTTATCATGAATAAATGTTGGACTTCATCAAAAGCTTTTTCTGTATCTATTGAGATGATCATATGATTTTTGTTTTAGGCTCTAGTGATGTATATTATATTTATTGATTTGCAGTGAACATTTTTGGTCCTTATGTCAAAGATAAGGTGGATGATATTGGAACATTTCTGCATTCTTAGGTTTAATAGCACTTGACCATGGTGTATAATCTTCTCAATGATTTTCTGCATCTGTTAGATATATTTTATTGAGGATTTATGTATTTATATTTATTAGGGAGTTGGCCTATAGTACTCCTTTTTGGTTGGATTTTTCTCTGGTTTGGGTATCAAGGTAATATTTGTACTCAGGAATGAGTTTGAGAGGATTATTTCTCTTTCAATTTACTTAAAGTATTTGAGGAGAGTTGACTTTAAATCTTCTCTAAATTTCTTGCAGAATTTAGATGTGAATCCATCAGGACCTGAACTGTTCCTTTTTAGTTACAATTCTCAATTTCATTGGCCGTCATTGGGTTACTAAGAATTTTATATCTTCTTGATTCAGCATTGGTAATTCACACGTAACTAGGAGTCTGTCCTTTTCTTTTGTGTTTCCCATTGTGTGAGAATAAACTTTTCAATGTAGGTATTGATGATCTTTTGAATTTCTATAAGATCTGTAGTAATCTCTCCCTTTTCACTACTTATTGCACGAATTTTGCTTTTTTCTTTTTTTATAAGGTTGGCTGGGAGTTTATCAATTTCGTTTCATTCTTTCAGTGAACCATCTTGCAGTTTTTGTTAGCTCAATGGGTAAAGTGTCTGTATAGGCAATCTCAGTAGGCACAGAGGAAAGTGTTTCAATCCCAAAACCCATCATTAAGCAGCTTGAGCCACAAAAAAAAAAAAAAAAAAAAAAAAAAAGTCCATCTCAATGAACCAACTCTTCAATTCATTTTTTGTAAAGCTTTTTTCATGCCCATTGCAGTAATTTTTGTGCTGATCTGTATAACTGTCTTCTTTCTTTGGGTTTGTCTTGTTCATAGTATTCTAGAAGCTTGAGGTGCAGTATAAGGTTGTTTATTTGGGTTCATTCTGTTTTCCTGGTGTGAGATCACACACGTTCCTTCAAGTTGCATCTGAATTTTCATTTCATTATAAATTTTATTATTTATTATTTATTTATGATCTGATTTCTTCTGTTGTTTGAAGGAGTTGGTTTCTTTCTTCAGTTGCTATCATTTCAGAAATTTTAGATGTGTGACTTCCAAGTTCTTCTATGTCCTTGACTGCTGGACTTGTTATGGGTGCCCTGGGTCCTGAGATTGCCTTTGGCTCCTTTGTTTTGACATTTTCAATGCTCTCGAAGTTCACTAGGGCCCAAAGCCACTCCAGTAATGGGGTTGGGGAGGTGATCACAGGTCACTGAGAGTCCCAAAGCTTTCCAGGACTTAGTTTGGTGTCCATGACTGTGGAGTTAGTGGAACAAAGCTCTGCAAAGCTTCCATGGTAGAAAGTTGGGTGGCCCACAGCTCAAAAATGTTGCGGGCTGGGATTTGGTCAGCTAAGTTCCCAAAACAATGTGGGGAATGGGATAGAGCTCACCAAGGCTCCTGAAACTAAGGATGCCATATTTACAAGGAGGAGTAGATCAATAATTATTGTCAAAGATTTTAATATTTGTTCTCAATAGTCGATAAAATAATAGGCAGGAGGAGCCTATTTGGAATTTCTTAAATAGTTTTCCAGACTCACATGGTGTCACTGGAGAACTCTACCAAATATTTTAAGGAAAAGATCTTATCAATTCTACAAAAATTTTTAGAAAACTAGAAACAGGAGATGGTGAGATGGTTCAGCAGTCCAAAGCACCTGCTTAGGAAAGCTTAGGCAACCACAGGGACCATGGTTCGATCCCCAGCACCACATGCTGCACCAGGCCCACCATCAGGAAAGTCTGAGCTGTCTATAATAATAAAAAAAAACTATAAATGACAATTTTCAATTAATTCTACAAGGCCACCATTACTTAAGAAGATAAACTAAATTATTTTGAATGTGAATTTAGAAATTATTAGTAATATCTGGTTCAATGGAATATAAAGAGATACAGTCTTATAACCAGTGGGATTTATCCAAGATATACAAAGTCAATAAAACATGTGAAAGTAAACACTGTCATAAACAAACTGCAATTGAGGAAATCTTAAAAATTCTCGTAGATGTAGGGAAAGCAGTTGACAATATGTAGCATCTATTCGTTCATTTTTGATAAAAGCTGCCAGCTCCCTGGGACAAAAGGAATTTTCTCTGCTCTCCAAAAGGGAATCTGTAGAGAAGTAAGTAGCACCATGTCCACTGCTGAGGCAGGAAGGTTTTATCTCCTTAGAATAAGGAAATGAGCACATTTGTTCTACCACTGTCATCAAACATGCTGCTGGAAGTTCTGACCACTGTAATAAGGCAAAACTAAGAACAAAAAGCTTTTAGAGGAGAAAAGAAGATGCAAATCTCAGTTCCCAGGTGATACGATCATCTATGAAAAAAATCCTGTCAATTTACAAAACTAGGTGTTAGAATTCATAAGTGAGTTTAGGAAGCTTCAATCTACTTCTCTATCGATGTGATACAAGAGTTTATTTTGCACAGTGCAATGAGTAATTGGGAATTCAAAATATAAAACATGCCATTTGTAGTAATGTATTGGTCAGGGTTTTACTTAGAGGAACAGAATAGATATAATATAAGGAATGGATATTAACACAAAACATACACTCTATAAGGAATTATACGATTGGTTTATAGCAGTCAGCCACAGAGTCAGATGAGGAAGCGTGCACAGGGCGTCTGCATGCTCCGGACTGAAGAATTCAATCCCGAGCTCTGGACTTCACTGCAGCACTCTGTCGGCTGAGGGATCTGCGATGGAAGACTGAAGTGTCTGTAATGGATGCTGAAGAGTCTGCGACGGATGGCGAAAGATACAAGATGGAGGCTAAAGAGTCTGCGCTGCAAGCCAGACGATGAAGTCCAGCCTGAATCCGAAGACTGAAGCTTCTCCGACGAAGGGAAGTGTTGACTCCTCCTTCAGCCCTTCAAAAAGTCTTTTTGTGCTCAGTCATTCTGACGTGGGCTCACTGCGCCCTAGGCTGGAACCAATCATACCCCAGGACGGGCCCTTGATCCCCCTCTAGGGAGAAATCCAATCGTATCCTAGGCAGGCCTTGGTCACGCTCCAGGGAGGAACCAACTGTACCCCAGAGTGGGGCTCCCACCAACAGGGAACCAGGCCACTGAGTCGTTCAGCCAAGTTGACACATTGTATCAACCACTACAAGTAACATAAAATAATAAATACATACTGATAAATCTCATAAGAATATATTAAACATGTTCACTGAAAAAAATAAGTGTATAAGATTTTTATAGCTTGAGCTTGCACAGATGCTATGAAGTGGGGAAGAGTTCCTGGAGGCAACCTGGCAACAACAAAGCCCTTGTCAGTAAAAAGAATTAGTTGAAAACACTGTTTTCTTTCTTTCTTTCTTTTTTTTTTTGAATCCCATTGGGTTTTGTAGAAAAGCTAACAGCTTCAATTTATGCTTTTAAAATGTTCAAAATGTAGCCGGGCATGGTGGCTTACACCTGTAATCCCAGCACTTGGGAGGTTGAGGAAGGAGGATCAGTGCGAGTTTCAGAACAGCCTGGGCTACAAAAGTGAGCTCAAGCCCAGCCTGAACTGCATAGTGAGACCCTGTCTCAAAAAGACACACACACACACACACACACACACACACAAAAGCTCAAAATGTGTCCTATATAAAAGCTGTTAGAACAACGTTGCTCATATCTCCTTAGATCAATTGCAGGCAAAGACAGCTGAACACAGTCTTCCAAGGCTACTATCATCGCAATGCTGATACTAATAAAACATATACGTCATAATAATAAACAAAGGTGAGGCCATCTCTGTATAATAAGTAACTATAAACTGAGATATAACCAATTTAACCATTCCCTTTATGTCACCATCCCAGGGACATATGGACAAGGGTCTTCAACTTAAGAGTAAGATGACTAATTCAGTCAAAGTAGACTCCATACACGTGGGCTTGAAACCATGGCATCCTGTATCCTGTGTGTGGAGGTCCATGAAATTGTTTCATGGAGGTGTACACACACACACACACACACACACACACATACACACACACACACACACATACACACACACTGCTGCTTTCATTCTTAAAGCAATTTCCGATTTAGGATGACATGACTAATTCAGCTCAACTAAGTGACTTTCCAAGATTGGGTGAACTGAGCATCTTAAACATGGGTTATTGATAATTTGCACGATGATACTTGTCCACAAAAACTTCAAAGATACCCTACATTATTGGGGTTTCCATCTAGTTTAAGAATTCCCTACATGCCTCAACTTCCATACCCTGGACTATACAAGATTGGTTTCTAAATGAAACATTTTCTGGAGATCTGGTGCCATTCAAAGCCTTGGATATGTTTACCCTCAGAAATTTTATCTTAGGAGACAAGGAGCAGTTGAATATTCATGAAGGACGTAAGGGTGCCTTAACAGAAGTGAGAAAACTTGTTCGATACCCTATGGTCACATGAAAAAGAAAGACCAGGAACCTATCAGGAGCACACTCAACTTTGAATTTTCACTCTTTGGGAGTGTTGATACCGGGTGTTCACTTTATTGGTTTTTGCTTTTATTTTCACTTTATTGTTAGAAACACAAATTATCATCATTCATTCAGAGTTTTATATGATACAAATAAAAGTAGCTACTGAAGAACATCTTTTCATCCAGTTTACTTGACTAAAAATGACATGTTAGCACATCAACAAATGTGTCAGAACTCATCACATTATTTTTGTTAAACCAGTAGTGTTATTTATAATTGTCTCAATAGTTAATAATCTTAGGGCTGGCCAAAGAGCTCACAGGATGAAGCATTTGCTTAGACAGAGCCAATAGGCAGGGGTTCTATCCCGGGCTTGCTGTGCAGCCCTGTCCCCTGAGACGTGATTGAGACTGGATATCGTGGTGTGCCTGTAATCCCAGCACTTTGGGAGGCTGAAACACAGGAGGATTGCTGCAAATCTGATCCATGTAGTGAGACTTTGTACTAAATAAAAAAAGTCAATAATCTTTAATAAACATCTTGAGGCATGAAAATTTGATTGGTTCTGAAATTATTTCTTTTCAGTGTGCATGCCTAGATTTGCAATAAAATCCACAGCTTTGTATTACTGAAGTAAAATTTTTAGCAATCATTTACAATTTGTCACTTCGTTAAGTAGATTTTCAGAAAAATTATATCAATTTAACTTCTTCCTCTCTCTTCCTGAGAATATTCCTTCTCATTCCCCACATTGTATCTATTAAGTTTTCCTTGTCTCCTCAGTATGTGTCAGACTTGGTTCCTGGACTCCTTGTTAATACCAAAATCCAAGGATGGTCATAGTCTTACAGAAAATGGTGCAATAACTTCACACAATGTGTGCTCATGCTCCTAAGTGTATCACTAGATTACTTATAATGTCTATCACAGTATAAATGGTCATCATGTACCATTTAAGGAATATTGAAAAAATACAGAAAAATCTGTACATATACCACACAAATACAATTTTTTTCAAATATTTTTCATTTATGATTGTTTGAATCCATGGACATGGGGGAGTGGGCCCATGAAGGGCTGACTGTATCTGCTAATTTTAGGAATAGGAAGAACGTTAAAAAAAAGTGTTTGTTCTCTGGAAATCACTCTATACACCCCAGAATCACATCCATTAACATATAAAAGTTGAACTTGTGGCATTATCAGGAAAATCTGTGGGAAAAGGAAAACTTTTCTGATAAATAGCACTAGATAAATAGTTGTGCCTATTAAAACAGAAATAACATTCTAGTTCCTTTGAATGAAAAAAAGATCAATTCTAGGTGGATTATGAATTAAGAGACAAATCCAAAAACTTGAATGTTTTAGTTTTATTCATAAATATCTTGTTAAATTTTAGGACAATAGTTGCTCTCCAATGACTCAAAAGAACATTAACAACCAAATAAAAAATGAATAAATTTAAATTTAAGGTGTCTTGTATAATAAGACCTAAACATGCTAACTTTGAGACAGCAGCTTAATTTCTCTGTGTTAGATTCTGAATATGTAATATAATTCATTATATTTCTTAATTGGTTTATTTCACTTAAATACTATTCTCTTTTTTGAATTTTAATTTCTATTACTTTAATAAGAGATAACAATATAAGAGTTTCAAAACATGTTAGTAGTACATTCGCAATAGTTGAGACACTGCATATTGTCCTCACAAACGTTATGACACATTTTCTAATCAATATTGGTTCCGAAGGGGGCGGGGGAGAAGAAGAGAAAAAAAAAAGCCCAATGTTTCATAACTGCAGTGGGTTACCAGTGAAACTGGCAATGTTGAAGGCTGTTGATTTCAGCCTCTTACAGCTCATCGTACTAATGTAGTTCTCGGTTTTATGCCTTGTAATTAAGCTTTTCTCTTGGGTGATCAAGTGCAAGCCAAAGCAAGAACTGTCTAACAAAACTTTCATCATTTGTACTTTCCAGAGTCAAATCTCCTCAGGATTAACTTTGGAACCATGTGCAGTGCTTTGCAGAACTGTTGTCAGTGTCAGCCATAGGGATGAGTCATGGTCAATGCTTGACCACTTTGCTCTCTGTGAAAGCCTGAGGGAATGTTTTCTCCCCAAGTGACTCTCCCTGGGCACACTATACTTCACTTATCCCTTTCCTTTGAGGTCCCGTAATCTCCGTGACCAGAAAATTTCGGAAATCCCTGAGTTATAGGATGTTACAGCACAGGTACTCTTATGTCCTGAGTCCTCACTGACCTTGAGGGGCTAGAGCCAAAATGATGGCTATCCTCATAAGGCTTCATTTTCTCCAATTTTTTGTCTGTTAACTTACGTTCTCAACCCTCCAGCAGAAAAGCTATATGATACAATTACTTCATAACATAGGTAATTGAGCTCACCTCACTGCCTTTCTAAATATCATACATCTTAGACTTAGTTTGACATTGGTGTTTTCCTTCAATCATTGATATTCTAGTAAATCTCTACATATTGTGATAAAAACAGTGACACAGTTTTACACAGACATTTAGAGATCTAAGGATGTACAAAATTGTAGCCTGTCAAGCCTATGGTATTTCACACAGTCTCTTATTCTCAATTAATACCTTTTTTCTAACGTTTTGTTAATCAATCATTTACTTGAGAGACACCATAGCAGTCACCAAGTTTACAATAGAAGAGGCACACATCTGGAACTCCTGAATGACATGCATTCCAAGCGTAGTTTTAGTGTTGCTTCAAAAATCTTTGATTTCCATTCAGCCGTGTTATCCCTTTCCATTTTAATTTCTTCTTTAGATTTCTTATACTAGGAAGACTATATGATATTTACAAATGTAGGTCTGGTTTATTTCACTTATTAGTATATGCTCAATATACATCCATTTATATATGAAGTCTTCCAGTTTGCCATACTTTATAGCTGAGTAATATTCCATTGTATAAAAATAACGCATCATTTTCAACCATTCTTTAAATGATGGTCACTTTGGTTGTTTCCAAGATTTGGATATTAAAAATTGGGCTACTATAAACATAGGTGTACAGATATTGCTATGGTATGATGTTTTCAGTTCTTCTGGGAAAATTCCTAGTAGGGGGATAGCTGGATTGACCGGGATTTCCAGTTGTAGTTTTTTAAGGAACCTCCACACCGATTTCCATAATGGTTGCACCAATCTGCATTCCCACCAGCAGTGGAGAAGGGTTCCTTTTTCTCCACAGCCTCTCCAGCATTTCTTGCTGGTTAATTTCTTTATGATAGCCATTCTTTCTGGGGTGAGATGGTATCAAAGTGTTGTTTTAATTTGTATTTCATAAATGACTAGCGATGTGAAGTATTTCTTCATGTATTTATAGGCTTGCTGAATTTCTCTGAGAAGTGAGTGTTCATCTCAGTTGCCCTTTTTTAGATTGGGTCTTTGAATTTTGGGACCCTAATGGTTTTTAGTTCTTTGTATATTCTAGATAGAAGACCTTTGTCTGAATACTTGTTAGTTAAAATCTTTTCGAAATTTGTGGGTCGTCTTTTCACTCTGTTAGTGATTTCCTTTGACATGCAGAAACTTCTTAGCTGGAGGAGGTCCCACTTGTTGATGCTTTCAAGTGTTAAACGTGCAATTTGATTTCTGTCCATGAACTTTTTGCCTACTCCGATGTCTTCAAGATTTGCTCCCACTTTCTCATCCAGGAGATTTAATTTTTCTCTCTAAATATTTAGATCTTTAATCCATTTCGACTTTAGCTTAGTGCTTGGTGATAGACTAGGGTCAAGTTTTAGTTTTCGGCATGTGGAGAGCCACTTTTTCCAGCACCATCTGATAAAGAGGCGATCTTTCTTCCAGTAAGCGTGATTGGCCCCTTTCTCAAA
>PVJA010019107.1:0-38869 GCA_004027025.1 Myocastor coypus
TGTTTATATATTTGGATCTGATTTATTTCACTTATGAGTATGGTCTTTAGTTGATAGACATTTGGATTGTTTCCAAGATTTAGCTATTCCAAATTGTGCTGCTATTGCAGCTCAATAGCAACCCAAATGCTAATCAACTGAGGAATGGATAAAAGAGATGTGGCATTTTTATACCATGGAGTATTACTAAGCTATAAAGAAAGATAAACTTGAGGCTTTTATAGTTAAATTGTTTTTGGATTCTAAAATAGAATCTCCACAGGAAAGAAAGCTCTTTAACCATTTTCCCAAAGCTGAAATATCACAAGTTTATGTTAGCATTTCAGATGCTTCAGTGAACAAGAGTGCTTTCCCCAAACAAAAAAAGCCTGAATTGGAACTGAGGATGTAACACAGTTTTACAATGCCTGCCTAATGTGTGTGATGTCTGAGTTTGGTCCCTGGCTGAAAAAAAGAGAAAGAGAGAAAGAAAGAAAGAAAGAAAGAAAGAAAGAAAGAAAGAAAGAAAGAAAGAAAGAAAGAAAGAAAGAAAGAAAGAAAAAAAGAGAGAGAGAAGAGGGGGAGGGGAAAGGGCAGAAGGGGGAGGGGAGGGAGAGAGAAAGACAGAGAAAATGAGAGGGAAAGCTGAATTCATCTAAGAAACCATCTCACAAGAAGGCAGTATATATTTGTGCTATGACAGCCTCCTCCCTGAGTTAGGCTAAAAGCCTAAATGGTTTCAAAATAGCACCCAAATTAAGGTGAAATTTCCATCCCAGTCTTAGATAATAGATGCATTCAATAGAGGAAAGAAATCAATGGATCTCAGTCCTTCTGCTCCAAGGAGAGATTGATTTTCCATCCATGTGAATAAAGCCCTCATTGGTTGGGGGAAGGAGTTCAAGATGCATCACCAGCTCTTTCTTAAGATCGATGGTGACCATGTTTTTAAAATAAAAAGAATTCTCTCCAAATTTTTCTACTAAGATAGCAAGAAGTTGTTTTTTCAAAAGTATTAAGCGTTGTCTTCCTATCACTTTTTGCTAATGCATACGGTGGAAACTAGGGATTCGATAGAATAAAGGCTACTTCTGTAACATCCAATCTTAATATTTTTAAAATACTGCACGCATGGCCACACATCCTCACTTTTTTTGACCATTGCTCAGTGATGCTTGACACATGTCAGTTTTCGAACTTTCTTTGGAAGTAACCCTGGGAGCCAGTTTTCACACCTCATGAAGCCTGTCCCATCCTTTTAGACATTGCTTGAATTCCAGTCAATACTTATGACAATGCCCGCCATTTCAACAAATCCTATTTTTGTCTGTTTCTGGCATAGGAAATGAATCGATACCGCTCCTGGTGCAGCCTCCTATTTGGCTATGATTGGGTTGGAATCCCGCTGGTTTATACCCAGGTATGGGATGCTTTGCACGTGATGTATTAGTTCCCCTTGCCCAGCTTGGCCCTCCAGCTGCCTGTGGGCAGCAGCACCATCTGCTCACTCCAGGTTCTCTCTGTTGCAGGTTGTCACTCTTGCTGTGTACACCTTCTTCTTTGCCTGCCTGATTGGACGCCAGTTTTTGGATCCCACCAAAGGCTATGCAGGGCATGACTTAGATCTCTACATTCCAGTCTTTACTCTCCTCCAGTTCTTCTTCTATGCAGGATGGCTGAAGGTAACCACCAGTCTTGGGACCTTGAGACCCTCTCTGTAACCTATCATGTTCTAAATTCTCCATGCTGATTTTTACCAAGTTTTTTTTAGCAAATCATTCACGAATAAGCAAAGGTAGATTTAACATGCAATAGCTCAGAAATGTGAAAAACTTTCCATCAAGGATTAAAGCGACAAAGATGTGTTCTAACTCAAACAGTTCACTATGTTAGCAAATTACGCTTTTTTTATAGCTACTGGCAAGTCTCTGAAATCTTGTGAGCTCTCCCACATTAAACACATTCCCATTTTCAAAACAAGAACTAAGACTCCGAGAACAATGTAGGAGAATCAATGCCAAAAGCACCAGGGTTACTAATGACATTTGGCTTGCCAAGAATTTAAGAACGGGGCAGAGCACTGAGAGGGGCTCATCCAGTTATCAAGGTGTGATTCTGTTTCTTCCCAATCACTGCCGCCAACTCCTTGCTCCTCTCTTAATGCAAACTCAGACTTATGTGTGTAAGTATCAGAAGTCTAACTCTTCCATCACTTCAGTAAACTTCTAGAAGGGAAATGCATAGTAGGGGACGGATGTCAAAGTCCATGGCTTGACTAATTGAAATCTAGGGGCAGCTTGAAGGCAATTTATGCAGCAGAATTCTTAAACATAATGCTCTGTAACCAGCCACTGGCTGTCCTGGCAATAGATTGAAGCAGTCTTTTCCTTCATGGATTCAAGTCTTCATCAGGAAAAGTATGCTGGCATGTTAAATCACACTCCAAAGATGAAAGGCATGTCCTTTACAAGTAACAATAACATCTTTAACGGGATGAGACAGGAATTCCTAATTATTTTTGCTCATCAGCAAGAAAGAGGAGGACAGATGAATGACACTCATCTCCCTCTTGAGGAAAACGTAGATTGTACCTTTATAAAAATGATACCACCATAGTTGGCCCAAATTGTTTCCCCCTCTTCTCTGAGCTGTGTTACACTTTTAATGCTTTGCTTTAGTCCAGGTGAGGTGCTCAGTCAAAAAAATAAAAAGCTGCTAAGCCAACATGTAAAGAAGTTAGCCGTGCCTTGCTGGTCCTTTCTTCCAGTATGTTTCTAAAATATTAATATCTTTTTCTTTATAAAATATTTTGAAAAGATAAAATATGTATAACACAGTTGTAGCTCCATTAGGAGACAGCATACATTTATAGAAATAAGCCTTTCCACACCAGTGAGCCATGTCTTCTCTTCTGAAGCACTGCTCTATCTTGACAGTTCAGGTATTTACAAATCTTTCCAAAGTGTGGCAGAACCCCCTTGACTTTCCAAACACTCTATTAGCCATTTGCTTTACATTCTTTGTAAGATAGTTAATTCACAGATATAGGTGTCATTTGAATAATTAAGCATAGGCTAAATAAAATATATAGGACTCATAACCATAAAAGTAACAATTTAGATATAATGAAAGGATTTTCAGGCTATTTCAAGTAATAGCCCATTTAATTTAAGCAAAATACCAGGCCAAGCAAACAGAAAGTAGATTCTTCCAACTCACAATAAAGGGCTCTGCACAGCTACACCCCTGGGGCTTGCTGCCTCAGGCACAGCCCTGCCTGGGGCTGTCCCTTAGAACAAGCAGAAAGAGGTTCTTGTCTCTCTGTGAGTTAGAGCTCAGGCCATGCTTTAAAATCTGTTGCAAAAAAAAAAAAAAAGCCGGGCGTGGTGGCGCACGCCTGTAATCCCAGCACTCGGGAGGCTGAGGCAGGAGGATTGGTGCGAGTTCGAGACCAGCCTGGGCTACAAAAGTGAGCTCAGGACCAGCCTCAACTGCATAGTGAGACCCTGTCTCAAAAAGACAAAAAAAATAAATAAATAAAAATAAAAAAATAAAATAAAATAAAATCTGTTGCAGCCTCTTCTTAATTGCGACTTCCTGGCTTGGCTTCCACAGATTAAGACGGAATCCGTGGGAGAGGGCCTGGGTATCTGATTTTTGGTTGTTAGTTTTTTTAAGAGCTCCCCAAGTGACTTTCAGGTAGAGCCAAGGTCAAAAATAAACTGCTTTAAGTGAATTGACTTAAATCCTAAAAGCTAAAATAGTAGTTTTTACCAGATCATCTCAGAATGTACCATTTAGGATCCATTCAAATGATACCCATATTGTATTCGAAGCTTTTTCCATCTAGAGCTAACGTGAAGTTTCTCACTCAAATGTTTGCATGCACACGCGCATGAGCACGTGCGTGTGAACGCATGTGCACGCGCATGCACACTCACAGGCATGCACGCACGTGCACACACGTACACACACAGAAAGAGACAATAAAAATTAAATGACTCCAAAAAGTGAATGACAGGACAGCAGGTTAACAAAGCTCTCATCAAGATTATCCCATTCAAGAACATAACAAAATCATTCACTAGTGACAAAATAGAAGAAAAGTACATAAAACGTTTAAAAATACAAATGTGTGATAAGAAGCTACCTGCACCTTTCCCAACAAAACTAAACTGGATAAAACTGAATCTTTTAGGGTACAATTAAGTAAGCCTCGAATTCCAGCTTGATGAGTTACTAGCTCTGACTCATGGACTTAGCAGTTATTTCTAATAACCATCAAATTGCCTTATGTTTCCTTTACCTGTGATATAAATCTTTCTCGACTCTTTAGCCTTGTCTTACCATCTCTGGTGACAGAACCGAGGCTTGTATACTAGTTAGGATCTATCCATAGAGCAGCGCACCCTCCTCTGGTGTTGGTATTATGAAATTGAGACCCCAAAAAGAGAACAGAACAATAATTGTCCTTGATCTCCGTTAGTTTTGCCATTAGCACTACGATTTATTTTGTGTTCTCCAATGCAGGTGGCTGAGCAACTTATCAACCCCTTTGGAGAGGACGATGATGATTTTGAAACTAATTGGTGCATCGATAGAAATCTGCAGGTTAAAGGAAATTTTCTTTGTTTTGCAAGTGTTAGTAGTAAACCATTTGAGATGTTTCTAATCTGGGCAGACTGCGGGGACAGGCCCTGGGCACCGGGGCTTTTAGCCACAGATGAAGGAGAGTTGGCTCGGAGGCACGTGTGCCATCATCAGGCATGTCCTCATGTCCTGAGTCTCAGGTCCCATAAAATTCAAGTAGAATATCCGGTCGATTTTCTCATTCAGTTTCTCTATTAGCTTTACCTGGCTTCTTCCTTCAAGGGCAGGGCAATGTTTTAGCTTGTTGCTGTTTTCTTTTTATTTTTTTTTTAAGAATTTTTTATTTTTATTTATTTATTTTTACTTGTTTCAGAGCTTTTGCTTTTTTATTTATTTATTTTTATGGCCAGTTCAGCCTGCCCTCAGGGCAGGGCTGGCGCAGCATGTGGTGTCTGGTATCGAACCGTGGTCCCTGCAGCTGCCTAAGCTTTCCCAAGCAGGCACTTTAGACCACTGAGCCATCCTGCCTGGCCCATTTTAGCTCATTACTGTTTTCTGATGCGAATTCCTCAACTCACAGCATGTAGATTGTAGCAATCAGAATCCCAGCAGCTAGACACTGAGCCTGGGCCACATTAGACTTGCCAATGGGGAAGGTGTCTAGGACTGTGTCTAAGACCTGCCTGAAATGCACCCCTCACCCCCAGCACCAGCCCACTAAGCTTTCTATGGCATAGGGGTATTTTCCATCTGGGCAAGACTGTGCCCGTGCTGTTCCCACCCTGGTAGCACATTGGCCTTCACCTTTCTTTTGCTTTAGGTTCAAACATGTCACTGTGTGTCACACTGTCAGTCTATTAGGGAAGAAGAGCAGTACCTCGATGACTCACTCTTTGCCAAAACTGAGTCTGAAAGAATTAATTTCTTATTCCCGTGTCACTTTGTCAAAGCCAAGAGGCAAGGTCTCTGCTGATTCGAGTAGCATGGGTTTGATGATGTGCTTTTTTAAATAAACAAGAAACTAGGGCATGTAAGAAGTGATTAATGTGTTTATGGGATTAACAGGATGAAATAATGAGAGTCTTCGCCTTCCTGTCCTGGGGTTAAGTGGCTGCTGTCAGGGTAGCCACTAAGACAATACTGTAACTGTGAGTATAGAAGAGAAAGGGGCCTCACCTGCCTCCAGGTGTGGAGATGCAGGCCCACACTGGGGGTGCGGCTTGGTGCATGGGTGTGGGCAGCTTGCCAGCCCCACCTTCCCCATTGGCAAGGTCCCTTGAGCAGTGAACAGTAGGTACAAAAGCACAGCAGACCCGGTTGCAGTGGACTCTGTGCTGTAGGCTTTTATTTGTATGATTGTTCACTTAGCTTGTGTCCTGTCACTCTCCAGCTCCTGTGTACCTAATGGAAATGCTTCATTCTTTTTTTTTTTTTTTTTTTTTTTTTTTTTTTTATAATTCACATCCGAGCTGTTCTAACAATCTGCCAATGATTTTAGGTCTCGCTTTTAGCTGTGGATGAGATGCACATGAGCCTACCCAAGATGAAGAAGGACATTTACTGGGACGATTCGGCCGCTCGGCCGCCGTACACCCTGGCAGCCGCCGATTACTGCATACCCTCATTTCTGGGGTCAACAATCCAAATGGGGTAAGTATTTTTTATTTTTTTAATCTTCGGTATTTAGCAAGTAGTCACCGCCTACCTTTTTATCTGGGGGAGGGTGTTCTATTCCACTGTGTTTAGAATATAAGTCAGACCCTCTCCCACGGTCATGATATGTTCCTATGTAATCTAAGCAACAAATAAATGGATCGAGTCCTAGTGTCACTTATGATCAGCTCTAGAATCACTTTATTAGATCTGATAATGTGTCTGATTTTGGAGAAATACATGCATGCGAAGAAGCCTAAGAATATTTGTAGAAGGCCGATTCACATTTTCTAAGTAACTTAAAGAACACAGCATAGACAAATCTAGGAAGTGATAAACTTTCTCCCAGCCTCCCCTCCCCGAAAAACATAGAGAATGAGGAAAAACCTCATCAGAATTTTTGTGCAGCTTTTATGGCACAAGTGATTGTCCCTGAGGTCGCTCAAAGCAGATCGTAGCACAAGGCTGAGCCCCAGATGTCACTGTGACATCTATGGGTTGGAGGACAACCCTTCCATGGCCTTCATTCTCCCCCCACCCCCACTCCATCCTACTGCCTGACTCCATATTTTCAAGATAGTTAGCTTAGCTTCCTTCTACCCTGTTTTTTAGCAAACCTTTATCTGTTGTCTTGCCGTGCCCATAAGAAATGGCTTTAAGGGCTTTGAGACTAAACACCCTCCAAGATCCTAGGCCGAGACTGACACAAAGTAGAATTTCGAACACTCAGGAGCCGGGTGACATGCTGTGGTGTTGCCCAAGCACTCACCTCTGCAGGCTGGCCTTCTGCGATAGATCCCTCCATCCAGGTCCCTCCATCCTGGTTTCTGCTCAGATGGTTGATCATCCTGGCCCTGCCTACTGCTCAATCTCTGCAAATAGCAGCTTCCTGCTCCTCATATTTGTCTGCCTTGCTAACTCCTGCTGCCGTAGCAGAGCTTCAAAGACATCTAGAAATCTTTTCAGTTTTGAAGCTTAATATTTTAGCTTGTTTTTAGATAATTAAATAGATTTTATTCTTCTCTCAATTTACATTGCTGATTAATGAAAATCATGACAATCTAACTTGTAAAAGAAAGGAGACCAACACCATTAACAGAGTCAAGAAATCATTGTGATGATTCTATTTCAAATTTATATGTTCTAGTTCTGAGGTATATTTAGGGCAGCAAGATAGCTCAGTGGGATAAGCTCCTGTCTAGGCAAGTTCAGGGACTGGGGTTCAATCCCTGGCATCACATGCCACACCGGCCATGCCCCCAAGTGAGCTGAACTGGCCATGAAGTCTAGGTGTGGTGGGGTATGCTTAGAATCCCAGCACTGGGGAGGCTGTAAACAGGAAGATCACTATGAGTCCAAGCTGCATAGTAAGACACTGTACCAAATACATAAATAAAGCAAAGCAAAAAATAATAAGACATATGTAGTTATTTTTGCAAAGTGGCTATTGGAGGATAGCTTAAGAGCTTTATCTTCCTCTACAAATTGTTCTAATCATTGTAATGTGGATTCTTAAATACCAGATGTGATTTAAAAAATACAATGTTTAATGTTTTTAAAAATTTATTGCAATAAGGGCCGAGGAGATAGCTCAGTAGAATAAGTGCTTACCTGTCAAGCACAAGGTCCTGAGTTCAATCCCTGATACTGAAAACAATAAAGAATAAAAGAAAGCTTAAAAAAAAAAATGCATTGCAATAAGGACTGGCCAGATAGCTTAGCAGATTAAAGAACCTGTTTAGGCAGACATAGAGGTCAGTGGTTTGATCCCCAGCCTGCCTTGCTGGCCCTGCCCCTGGGGCGTGCTGAGACAGTGATTGAGACTAGGTGTGGTGGCATGTGGCAGTAATCACAGCACTTGTGAAGTTGAGAACAGGAGAATCATTATAAATCCAATCTGTGTAGTGAGACCCTGTAGTCCCTGTAGAGCCTGCACTAAAAAAAAAAAAATATATATATATATATATATATATATATATATATATATATATATATACATACATACATACATACATATGCCCAGCTCGGACTCATAGTAATCCTCTTGCTTTCCGCTTCCCCAGCCCTAGGATTACAAGTGTGCACCACCACACCCAGACTCGGTAGCCCACTCAGCACACGCCCTGGGGCAGGACCAGCGCAGCATGTGGCGACAGGGATGGAACCCTGGTCCCTGGGCTTTTCTATGCTTAGTCCCCTGAGCCATCTTACCCACCCAATCAGTCCTTTTAAATGCTCATGTTTTTCAGAAAACATTAAATGTGCCTTTGATTTGTAAGCGTGGAAACATACAATTAAAGATTTAAAAGATCTATTGCAAAGAGTATTTAGAAGATTAAATGAGATTGTAAACATAAAAACACTCCAGATATAACTACAAAGCACTGTTATCATCAGCTAGGCAGGTCTTGTATCTGTGGATTTCAAACCAAGGCACAGAAAGATTAAATAAATGTAAGTTCTTTTGCCTATAGGACTATCCTTGGGAGCTTGGAAAAGAAAACAAAATACTGGAGAAAAAAATCAGGAGACATAACCTTGAAAACTGCAGAAAAAAAGCTCGTCAGTTGTCAGAGTCTCACTACTGGCCATGGACTGCTTGCCGGCCTGGCAGAAAGAGGGTCAGGCAAAAGCCAAGAGTCTGTGGAGATTTTTGCAAGAAGTTTAGCTGGATTTTGCTAAAACCCACTGACCAAAGAAATGATTAGGCAAAACGTGCTTGCCCTTGATTTTCTGCATGAATGAAGGCCATGGAAGTGTTGTCCTCCAACCCATGAAAAGTCACTTAGGAGGGCACTGGCTGTGGGGAGCCAGGATTCATAGAAGTCAATCCCTTCCTGTGCAGGGTTGTTGATTACTTTTGAGATTGCTGCACTCAGCCAAATGTTTCTGATCACCTGTGACAGAAAACCAAACCCAGACTGACTTAAGTAAGAGGGGTTTGCTAACTCACACCCAGAGAAGAAGCCTGGCTTTGCCTGCAGCTGGATCCAAAGGCTCCAAGAATGTACCCCAACTAACCCGCCATTGCCCCACCTCTCTGGGGTCTGCACTTGTCCCCTGCGCTACAGCTTTCTGGCAATCCCTTCCTGAGGGTAAAACGCAGGATGGTAGCCAGCTGTTCCAGGCTGAGGACGCCTCCTTCAGCAAACCCTGGGGAAAAGGCAGTCCCTTTCCAACTCATAAAATAGAAGCGCTGAATTTTCTGTGACCGGCTGGGCTTGACTCACATCCACAGCTAAGCTAATCACTTCTGACAGGGAGACACAATATTCTGATTGCCCATGGCTCGTTCATGTTCATGTGTCCCTGCTTAATGAGCTTGAAAACCCTTTCTTGGCTGAGCAACTTTTATTTTCTTATCGTTTATTTTTAATCCTGTGTAGATTCCCAGCATATTTAATTCAGAAATCAATTTTCGCTATCATTTCATATCAAGATTTCAGATGCATGGTCACAATTCCATGACCTAGAAATTGTAACAGCAAGGCAATAAATGCCTTTCAAAAACAGCAGAAGTGGGAAGTGCTGTTGGGGGCGGGGAGGGCACCTGAGAAAGTCCTCTGCCTTGAATTCAGGTCAGTCAGAGGCAAATTTTCACATTCAGCGTAACACCCCCATTCACACAGAAAGGAAATTCCTTTGTTCCTAGTGTGAAGGACGGGCCTGTTTTCTGTGTAATCGCTAGATGTATCCGTCTGAAACACAGCTATTGCTTCTCCCTTTTTAAATTAAGTACAAATCTAAAGGGCTTTTCCTAGAGTTCTGCTATGTGGTAAGCTTTATGCCAGATACTAGACACAGGCTTGGGATGCTTTTTAAAAGTGTTTGAATACCATTTAGGCTCACACACAGGAGGAGGAGACAGAGTATAATGCAATGTGATCGGCACAGTGATAGAGAACTGCTCAGAGTCCTCCAGGAGCCACCCAGTCAGGGACCTGGTGGGGCAGTGATGGGTTCCTGGAGGGGAGCACGCAGCATTCCTGGCCTCCGGGTGGGAGTGGGAAAGGCAGGAGAGGGCACCTTCCAGGCCAGTGCGTGCACGGGCAGAGAAAAATGACAAGTGGCATATTCAAAGGAACAATGTGCTGTGTGAAGAAGAGGCAAACAGTGAGTCTGGAGGACAGGGAGGGCAGGTCACGGGAGGCATTCAAGGCTCAGGGCCTCTGCCTTTACCCAAAGCTATTCAGTGACACGGTCACCTGTTTTCTTAGGTTAAGTCAGCCCGGCTATTGGTTGAAAGATGAATTGCTCACAGCCAGAATAGAATCAGAGAGACCCAGCCAGCAGGCTGTTGTCACTTGAGCAGGAGGGACTTGGGGACTAGGCCGAATCATCAGGGATCATAGAAGACCTACGGGGTGGCAGACATCCGGGGCTAGCCCAGAGGAGGGATGGAGGAAGGAGCCCTGATTGGGTGTGCGATTCAAGATGGGGAGAGAGTGTTGTGTGGCTGGTGAGGTAGGAAGCACTGTTTTACCTCATCCAGTCAGACCCCACCTCAATTGAAAGCTTAACAAGGCCTGGCTCTTCTGCCTGATCCTAGTCCAGAAAGGTACTGTTTCAAACATGCATTCTAGACATTCCACCGCCAAATCAGTGCTGATGTTCCATCTCCTAATCTTTGCTGTGAAAATCACCTTTAGAATCAGCTGATTGGATGAAAAAAGGCTGTTTAGCAATCTAAATGGAGGTCTGGGGAGCTAGCTCAGTGGTCTAAGCACCTGCCTGGAAAGCACAAGGACCCAATCCCCACTATAGCATGCAGTGCTGGACCCCGGAACCCAGGTGCGCCGTGCTGGCCACTAAAACCAGGTATAGTAGCACATGCCTGTAATCCAAGTGCTAGGGAACTGAGACAGGAATATCCCTATGAGTCTGATCTATGTAGCAAGACCCTGTACTAAGTGAATAAAACTTTAAAAAACTAAATAAGGGGCTGGGGAGATAGCTCCGAGGCACAAGTGCCTGCTAGGCAAGTGCAAGTTCGTGAGTTTGAACCCTGGTCCCACAAAAAAAAAAAAAAAAATTTAAAAACTAAATGGAGTGCCCACATAAAGTGCATTTATTAATACATCAGCCTTGAGCATCCTGTAGACAGTGAAGAGTTCCTCTACGGCCATCAAGCACTCCTTCTGAATTTATTAGGCAATGTAAAAAACATTTCCTATTTGAACTCTTTACCTATCTTACCTGAGCTCACTTTAGTTGAATCCATTTTCTTTGTTCTTTTGTTATAATAGAGAACACTTTCTGATAGCTCTTTTAATTGAAGTATCATTTCATTAGCTTACTTTGAAAACACTATTAATCAAGATTAAGAAAAATACAGAAAACAAGCCAAAAGAACTTCATAAAATGCACAATAAGAGAACGGCCCCAAATGAAAATAGTTGTTTTTGTGGAAGCAATGAATACTTACAACGATAAACCCTACTTCATCAAAACAAATCTTGGATGCTTAAATTTAATCTAACATTTCTGAAAATAAACCAAAAATGAAAGAGAAATCATCCAGACCTAGTCTGCCAAGCCTGGCTTGAGGTAAAAGAGCTCTTGTTTGCATATTACGCTGCCATGGCTCACTTCAAAGTTATTTACTTGAGGCCGCCCATGAACACCGATGTTAAGACACAGGGAAAGAGAGGCACATGGACATGAAAGACCTGAAGCTTCATAATCTCTTTAATCCTGTTTTCAAGGCAAGGCAGCCAACACTGAAGCAGCAATAATCTCTTACGCACCGGGCGAGATTCCCAGCGCACTGCACCTCCCTAGTAGCCAGAGGACTCCAGGTCCTGGAGAAGGGAGGGCGTGCTGGTAAAGATACGGGTCCCTCACATGTGCCATGGGCACCTGGTCTCCCCTTCCTGCCAGTCTGAAAGCACACTCATGGCATCAGCCCTATCCTGCAGGCCCACTCAAGTTGCATGGTGTGACCAGACTTTCCTGCTATTATTCAAACTCCATGTTGGACAGGGTTGTGCAGTGTCATATGAAATACAGGATACACTTGAGTCTCTTGGTGGTAAATGGATGTAACTAGAGCCCATACTCTTGAGTGAAATAAATCAGACCAGCATGTGCAGCAACAACAACAGAATTCTTCTAGAAGAGAACCACCTGGTCAGTGAAGGAGCCACTTACTGAAGAGGAGAAATACTCAGATTTTCTAAGAGTTCCTTGTTCCCTCTTTCCCTGAGATAAGACCTAGCTAGAGAATAACAGACTTGAGCAGGAGAGATTAAATTGCCAGCTTCAGCCAACTCTTCCTTGCCTCACCTGCTATTGTTGTTGTGTTGCCTGGTGGCAGCTCTGTAAGGTCAGGTTAGGCTGAATAGGGCTGATTTTTTTATCTTTAGTTTTCTTTTTTGTCTTTTTTATTACTTTTAATAAGAAATAACAATGAGACAGTTTTAAAACACATTAGTAGTACAACCACAATAATTCATATAATGCATATTGTCTTCACAGTAGTTATTCAGAGTACAGAATGCAGACATGATAACTTTTTTAATCACTACTGGCACAAAAATTTCTTTTCACTGAACTAAGAGAAAGTAGCTGTATACATAGTTCAATATTCCATAATAGTAGTGGGTTATTGGCAGAATTGGCAATGTCAGAAGCTATTGATTTAAGCCTTTTACAGCTCAACATACTAATCTAGCTTTACTTTTTATGCCTTGTGGTTAAAATTTTCTGCTGGGTGGTTAAGGACAAGTTAAAGCAAGATCTGTATAACAAAATGTGTAACTTTTATATCTCCCAAGCTCAGTCAGATCCCCTCAGGATTTACCTTGAAACCATGTATAGTGCTTTGTAGAACTGTTGTCAGTGTCAGCCATCTGGATGAGTCATGGCCATTGCTTGACCTATTTGCTCTCTGTGAGAGCCTGAGAGAATGTTTTCTCTCTGGGTGCTTCTCCTTAAGCACACATCATTGATCCCTTTCCTCTGTGGCCCTATAATCTCCTTGAACAGAAAATTCAGGACACAGTTATAGTATGTTACAGCACAGGTTCTCTATGTCCTGAGTCCTCACTGACCTTGAGGGGCTAGGGACAAAATATTGGCTATCCTTGTAGTCCTTCTTTTTCTCTAATTGTTTTGGTTTTCAAGGCTGATTATTTTCCAGCTAGGTCTTATTTGGGGGAAAGAGGAGGAATCAAAAATTTATTTAAGACTCATTTAGTACATAAAACTACCATTACTTTGTTGGAAATAGTGACTTTTCCTTACCTGTCTTTGTTCCAAAACTTCTCAGCATTCATATCAATGATACAATTATTTTTTTGTAACTATCCATATACATGCTTAATGTGCACAAAACACTTAGGATTGCCTAGGAAGTGATATTAGTCAAAATATATGAAAATACATATTGCAACAAGCAAATACCTTACATTTTGGTTAGATGTACTTTCGGATTGACAATTTTCTCAAAAATTTTTTCTTAGCCAACTCTACTCAAGTAGCTTAGCATTGTAAGAAATGGCATAGTGCATACATACACTTGCATGCTTATGTTATATGCATGCAAGAAAATATATACATTTCTGAATCACTAACTTCAAGAAAAATGTATTCTTGGAATACCGATCCCCCCCCCCCACCTTAATGCTGCAGAGAGGAAGGGAACACAAAACCTCACAAGGAATGACTGCATTGTTCACAATTTTAGAACGTAGGGGTTCGTTAACATGCCGGTACAGGGTCACCAACGGTTTTCTCCTTTTGTATACATGGCTTCATGTCCCTTTCTAGTAAAGGGACAGTTACAGAATGTAATAATGTTAAGGGGGGCGAGAGTTATATGAACCTCCACTTCCACTTTTGGTTTTTTGTGTCAAACAGTGGAGGTCAGCACAGCGTAGCCAAGGTGACAGCACGGAGACCCATAGGCCTCCTTGAAGGCTTGTGGTCTGCTTCTTAAAGCAGATTTGCCCTGATCCTTGGTCTAAATAAACCATGCTAGGCAACAGAGAGGTGGTGGGAGGGTCACCAGCTCTAAGCACAGCCTTGGGGCCTAAGTGTTCCTCCTAGAATCCTCCTGTGGCTTAAAACTGTCCAGCAGAAAGCAAGCAGAAGAGAGGCTGGGAGGATACAATTTCTGCCCGCTGTATTTTCTCCTATCTCTCAGCCCCATCCCTCCCCGCTCAGCATGAGGGTGACCCAGCCCATTTCATAAATCCTTGGCTACACTTTTGACAGTCATTCTGCAGTGTAGAAGGTTAAAAATAACAGCATTCACTTCTGGTGGGTTTGGAGAGCACATTTGGCTTTGCAAGCCTCTGCCCTGATAGATTCTTGTGCAAGTTATTGGCCTCCTCCAAGGTAGTCCCCCAACTGACACTACACTAGCATTTTTAAAGCAAGGAATCTGATGTAAGATTGTATTAAATATCATTTTTGTAACTTCCTCATTTCACTTCTCTTAAAATGCCCTCTTATTATTTGAATTTAAATTGTCAAAATACAACTTCAAAAGTGCAACAGAAAAAGAAAAGCAAGCATCTAGTTTTTCATTCAGTCCATTTGAAGCTCTGTATTGGCCAGTCATGCTAGTGAAAAGGGGGCTACTTTGCAGAGTGCTTGCTTTTTAAAGGATGCATAAAGGGGCTGGGGAGATAGCTCCATGGCACAAATGCCTACCTGGCAAGTGCAAGGTCATAAGTTTGAACCCTGGTCCCACAAAAAATAAAAAATAAAAGATACATAAAATCTTTCAAATCATCAGGGCTATGGCAGCCTTTCCATGGCAGCCATGCCCATTAAGGTGTGGACACCGAGCATATCTCGGGCATCTGTTCTCCTGTGTCTCCCCTGTTTTGGGGGGCTTGGGGGAGCATTCCTCACTTCAGCTGTCTAGAGATCACTGCTGCTCATGTGCCTCTCCCTCCTTGGCAAGGGAGGCTGATGGTTTTTTAGGTGCTTCATAAATATTTTGAAATGTTGGAATTTTGGTTTTTTTATGTTGGGGTGAAAATAGTGCCAATCTGGGCATCTATCTGCCCTGGAGAAATAATTGAGACTCTCTCTTCTTCCAGACTAAACTATAAGCAATAAGCTTGACTGGCCTAGCATAGCCTTTCTTTCTCCTTCGATGCTCCTTTCCCTTTCAAAAACAGCCCAACATCTGGCCCTACCTTCCTCATCTTCATGGGTCCTATATTTGTGTATTGCTGACTCACATTATACACCAAGTGTATACAGTCAGGTTGGTAAGTTCTGGCAAAGGCACAAAGACAGTACCAGCATTGAGGCAAGGTGAGGGCCACACAGTCCTGGCCCCCTGTTCCCACCATTTAGTTAGTTAGCTTTGTCTCACTTCCTTCTCCCCGCCTTCTTCTCTGTTGTCCCAGTATCCCACTGCTTGCAGTAAATGAACCCTAAGTCTTCCCTTCTAAAGTTTTAACTAGTCGGTGGCAGCTCGATGGTATAGACCAGTGGTTCTCAACCTTTCTAATGTCGTGACCCCGCAATACAGTTCTTCATGTTGCGGTGACCCCAAACCAAAAAATAATTTTGGTGGCTACTTCAAAACTGTAATTCCAAATAAATAACATTTTCCGATGGCTTTAGGCAACCCCTGTGCTTTGGTCATTCACCTCCCACTGGGGTCGCGACCCACAGGTTGAGAACCGCTGGATAGACACATTATTAAAGGACACTCTCAAAAGAAAAAAGGTAGTGACCTTTAGGTAGACACCATCCTTCCCTCCAGCTCCACAAGAAGTCAATCATGAGGACTAGGGAGATAGCTCAGTGGTCTAAACGCCTGCCTGGCAAGTACATGGACCCTGGTTCAATCCCTGGTACCACATGCCATGCAGGCCCCAGGATCTTGGGAATACTATGCTGGCCCTGAAACCAGGCATAGCGGCTCACTCCTGTAATCCCAGCAATGCAGAGGCTGAAATAGGAGGATCACTACAAGTCTGAGCTGTGTAGCAGTACCCTGTAGCACTTTAAAAATATGTATAAAGAAGTTAATCATGGTTTGGAAACCATTTCTGCAACAATGCCGGTCATTGCTAGAGTCCTTGTTATGTCACCCATTCTTCAAAACTTCTTGGCATCTGTTATCCCTTTCCCATGCCCAAACAACCTGGAAAGCAGTGCTAACAATGTATGATGAGCACTAGTTTACCAAGAGCTGTGTTACGTCACAGCAAGGTCATGTGGTCCTCCAAGGTCACCCAGCTAGTTAAGTGTCCACCTGAGCAGCAGCAGGCCTAACTCAGCAAGCTCTCAAAATGAATCATTTGTCCCACCCCAGAAACCATTCTCCAGCTCCACTTCTGGAAACTGATGGCTATGTGACACCTTCCGTGAAGGTCTTCCTGGCTTGGCTCTAATTACCTGTCTAGCTCAGTCCAAATGAGTTTTAAAATATAAAACCTCCCTTTTTCAGCTGACCATCTCCAATATATAGTAATATAATGAGGGTGCCTTATGTTCTGTCATCTAGTGTTTCTGCTAGAACCGTCCAAGTGCCATTCTGGGCCATAGAATTATACTAATGTTACACTAAGAATGCATTTTAAAAATCATAAAAAGGAACAGAAAGAATAAAAGGACCTCAGAGGCATTCCAAAGCCACCCACTTAGGACATGAAGCCTTTTTCGATGTATTCTGTTCTGTATGCTCTAAGGTGTAAGCCATTTTGTTCTTAAGCTGTAATGTTCCCCATAGTGAGAACGTAGTCATAGTGAACACCATGACTTTTAGAGAAAGATGATGGGCACTGTGTGTGACCAATAAAATTTTCCTCTCCATGGAGGGAAGGTCAGGTAGTCCATCATGCTGAGGCGCTCCACTGTCACTCTCTCACAGAATAAAGACCTGGAGGGTACTTCAGTTCATCAGGAAACACATAAAACATAAAATGGTCTTCAGACCCCCCAATGTCAGGCTAAAGCTGGGAAAGTTTTCAACTCAGGTCTCTTACCTTAAGCCTTCATCAGCACTGCTTTCCATGGAGCCTTTCTCCAGCTCGAACTCTACTAACAAGAGCAGGTAACCCTGGCTGCATCTTCTCTTCTCCAAGACGAGCCATAGGTGCCCAGTGCCTCCACAATGAGGCCCAAATCCTTCCGTGTAGGACAGGACTCTTCATAATACTCCAGAATACCTCCGCAGCCTATGCCTGGCCCAGCACACCTCTCAGGTGTTTCTTGTTCCTCACAAGCATGCTGATTCCTGCTGCCTCATTTGTTCAGGTCACGACTTCCACGTGGCATGCTCTGTCCCTTCTCCTCCTACCCAGTTCCCCTTCAGGGGCAAAGATGGCTCGGAGCTCAATGACATATATATATGCTTTCTGGATCCTTTCAAATTAAAACTAACGTTGCTAATGCAACAAATTGCTCATGGGAGATGTTCCATAAATTTGCTGGGTGAATAAGCAGGTAAATCCCATGAGTCTAAATAAGGCAGAAGGTGCATCAGTCTTCGCTAGGTCTACCCAACGTCAGTCACAAGAGTGGCAGCAAAAGCTCCAGTCTTTTTGCTGTTTGCTCTCTGAACACGTCCATGTTTTCTGCTCTGTGACTCTGTGGCTTATTCCTGCCACCATAGCCAGAGCTTGCATCTGCTACACTTCTGCATAGTTTGCAAAGTGTTTTCCTTTTGAGATTGGGCATAGTGGTGCACACCTGTAATCCCAGCACTTGGGAGGCTAAAAACAGGAGGGTCGCTATGAGTGCAATCTGAGTAGTGAGACCCTGTAGGCCCTGTACTAAATATATGTTTTTAAAAAGTGTTTTCCTTTTGAATCACAAGGAGAGGATCTTTCTTTCTTTCTTTCCTTTCTTTCTTTCTTTCTTTCTTTCTTTCTTTCTTTCTTTCTTTCTTTGTTACACAACTTTGAAATGAAAATATAAGCATTTTTTCGTAGAAGACTGTATCATTCCCATCAGGCTGTGCGCTTTGGAAGTCACTAAGCAATTCAGATTAAGTAGTCGGTATCTCGAGTGGAGGTCAGATGCGGGTCCTGTACAGAGACCGACAACTCAGCCTCCAGCCCCAGAGCACGTCAGTGCAGCAATCTTAGAGACCAGCTCTGCCGGTTCCTCCCATGGCATCCATGCTAGCTCACTAGATGCTTGTGAAGTGTGACCGGAGCCCCGGCCTCATGAAATCCAACCAGCGGGGTCACCGGGACCGCTGAAGCATGAGTCAGCGTTTCCCAAGTTCGTGTAACAGAAGCTCCCTTTGCACCACGGGAGGGGGGGGGGGTCAGGAGGTGATCTGGTGGCCAAGGACACAGCTGGGGCTGCAGCATAATAGCACGAGGTGTAACAGAACCCCTGCCTGCCTGAGACGTTTAGCCAGCGAATCATCGCAGTTGTCCACGTCTTATTCATGAACACAAGGAATGCGTTTTCTTTGGCTGCCCCCTTTGCCCTTTCAGGTTACACCTACGATTTACAGTACCAGCTCTTCCTGTATGTCACATCAAATGCACCTGCCATGAAGCATCTGGTCGCCACGTGTATCAATGCCAGTGCTGGCTTCGGTGGGATGTGTGATTACCAGGGCTCCCAGAGATAGCATGGGCATTCATTGTTTAAAGGCAAGGCTTTAAGAAGTTCTTTAAAGCCCATTAAGACTCAGAAGCCCGGGCCCGGCAGGATGGCTCAGTGATCTAAAGCGCCCGCAGGCGGCTGCAGGGACCACGGTTCAATTCCTGGCACCACATGCTGCGCCAGCCCTGCCCTCAGGGCAGGCTAAGCCGGCCATACAAATAAATAAACAAACAAAAGTTCTGAAACAAGAAAACAAATAAAATTAAATTTAAAAAAGACTCAGAAGCCCGGGGCCCACGAGATGGTTCAACGGTCTAAAGTGCCTGCTCAGGAAAGCTTAGGCAACCACAGGGGCTGCAGTTTGATCCTTGGCATCACATGCTACACCAACCCTACCCCCAAGGCAGGCTCAGCCAGCCATAATTTAAAAAAAAGACTCAGAAACCCATTAAGTGCTCAGAAATGTGAGACAGCTGTGTGACTGGAGGCAGGACCTCACTAACAGCCAGTCTTAGGACTACCTAAGTTTCTTATCTTATTTCAGCCTTAAAGGGGATTAAATACGGTAGGGTTATTTACTTTATTTTTTAAATGTGAAAATTCAATACGAAATGTTCCACCACAGCAAATCCATCCGACTTAACTCGCAAGGGAGCCAATCACAATGTGGTTCTCTTTTCCTAACTCACTGCGCTGACTAACGCGTTCACAGGAACCACCTCCTGAAACGGACTCAGATGTTGCTCCTTAGGCTGCCCCAGGCTGTAGGTCAGCCCTTGACACCTGCGCGCAGGCTTTTCTCACAGCACTAAAGACCAAAGGCTCTGGGATGGAACCTGGAGTTAGGTCCTCACTGGCTCCGGAGGCCTAGTCCATCTCTCTTCCTTCTTGGTAAAGTGCAAATAATAGTAACCACGTTAAGCCACGTGACTATTGTGATCATGAAGTGAGTGCCAGCGGCTATTTGCACTCTTCAATTTAGCAACCATCCATTGTTTGTTGAGGAGAAGGGAGGTTATAGATACTGGGGAGACAGCCTCTCTCTCTCTCTCTCTCTCTCTCCCTCTCTCTCTCTCTCTCTCTCTCTCTCTCTCTCTCTCTCTCTCTCTCTCTCTCTGTTCCTTTTAATGTATTAGGACAGGGTCTACAGGGTCTCACTACATAGACCCAAGTTGTAGCGATTCTTCCTGTTTTTCAGCCTCCTGAGTGCTGGGATTACAGGGGCGTGCCATCATGCCATGTCAGTCCTGTCCTAGCACACCCGGAGGGCGGGGCCGGCATGGCAGGCCAGGCATCCAACCCCTAGCCCCTGCAACGGTCTAAGCGAGCACTTTAATTCACTAAGCTATCTGGCTGGCCCTTCATTTTAAATATAATAAAGGAGGAAAAAAGACCTTTTTTTTTTTCTTTTTTTTCTTTTTTTTTTGTACTGGGGCTCAGGCTCAGGACCCTGTGCTTGCTGGGCAGGCGCGTAGGCTGCTGAGCTGTCTTCCCCTGCCCAAAACACACGCTTTATATAGCATGCATATTGTCGTGTTCACGTCTCCAGGTCTTGATATTCTCAAAGTACGATCCAGGGACACTTAGGTAGCCAAAGACCAACTTAAAAATTCCTCAAGGTCAAAACTATTTTTGCATTCACCCTAAGCCATTGCCTCTTTTCATTCTTATTCTTTGGTAAGTGCAGAGAAATCCCCCTCAGCCACCGCTTTGCTTTCCAAGGTCTCAGTTATCCACAATCAGTCACAATCCAAAACTATTTTTCTTCAATAAAAATATTAAATGGAAATTTCCAGAAATAAATAATTCATTGGAATTAAATTGCACTCCATTCTGTGTAGTGAGTGAAACCTCAAGCCTTCATGCCTCACCTTTCCTGGAGCGTGAAGCACCCCTTTGTCCAGTGCATCTGAGCTGTGTCCACTGTCTTCCCTGTAGTCACTTAGTGGACAACTCCGTTACCAGGTTGACTCTCACAGTAGCACAGTGCTTACAGTCATGGAACCTTTGTCATACTTGGTAACTTCTCCAGAGCACGGGAGCAATTCAGATTGGTGCCAATTCAGAGATGTCAAGGGGAATCTGCAGAGTGCTTCCAACCCAGAAGTTATGAAGATCTTCTACCTGGGAAATTAGGGAGAAGAAGTCCACGCTAGTTCTGCTGTCACAAATCAGACCGCAAAAGTTACAGGCAATGTGTGACAAACACTTAAGACAAAAAAGCCCACCAAGACAACAGTATGCAATGTATTTTTTTTTTTTGCTTTTTTTTTTTTTTGCAATGTATTAATTAGGTAACTGTCTTACTAACCTGCTATAAAACTGTCTCATTGCTATTTCTTTCTTCTTAAAATTAATAATAATAATAATAATAATAATAATAATAATAATGACAGAAAAGCCCTGGGATGGGCTGGGGACATGTCTCAGTGGCAGAGTTCTTGTCTTGCATGCACAAGATCCTGGGTTTGATCTCCAGCACCACCACCACCACAAAAAAAAAAGGGGGAGAATGGAAAACCTTGCCCTGCAAGCAGCTCAGCAGACTAAGCACCTGCTTAGGTGACAGGGACCGTAGCTCAATCCCACATTCCATGCTGGCCCTTCCCCTGGGCATGTTGAGCCAGCTCCCGAGTCCAGGCATGGTAGCACACACCTATAATCCCAGGGCTGGGGCTGCTGAAAATAGGAGGATCAATGCAAGTCTGAGCTGCATAGCAAGACCTTGCACCAAATACTTAATTTAAAAAAAAAAATAGAAAAACCCTTACTGTCCATGGTTTGGCACCACCTGTGGTTTGGAGCATCCACTGAGTATCCTAGACTGCTTGACCCACGCATAAGGGAGATCTAATGTACAGAAGAATATCCCAGAGGCTCCCAGATGTGTAATGACATCATCACTGTTAATGGAATATGCACATATACATTCTTTTTTTTAGTACTTTTTAAAAAAGAGAATAAAAAATAGCGGAAAAAATCAGAAATGATACTGAATTTCACTAAACAAAATAATGGGAATTCAACAATGGTTATAATGCATATTGTTGTCTTTAAATTAGTTTTTCAGATCACCAGATATAAGCATGCAAAATTGTTCAAAAAACTTCAAAAGAAGAAAACAAAAATTATAAGCCTTAACTGTTCCTTTCAATAGACCAGGAGAAATCATCAGTACAGTTATCCCAGCTATTCTGGGTGCATGCATATGTATTTTTCCCTTCCTCCTTCTTTCTTTTCTCTTTTCCCTCATCCCAGTCCTTTCCTGTTTGAGCAGTTTCTTTCCCTTTCATAGTATCTGTTGTACCTTTTTCCTTGGTGATACCAGGGATCCAACTCAGGACCTTGCCAAGAAAGCACATATTCCACTGAGATATCTCCCCAGCCCCTCTAGTGAACCTTTCTGATTTTACTTGCTCTTTCAGTTTCTTATCCTAGGGAGATATTATAATGTTTGAACATTATAATATGGGTCTGATTTATGTCCTTTATGGGTATGGTCTCTAGTAGCATCCACTTATCTATAAAAGCCTCAAGTTTATCTTTATATCTGAGTAGTACTCCATTCTATAAAAGTACGTCTTTTTATCCCTTCCTCAGGTAGTAGGCATTTGGGTTGTTTCCCACGTGCATATACATTCTTGTGTTTTAAAATTCATGTTATAATTACAAATGTAGTAAACTACAATGGAGGTAACCCAAGGAAGTAGATGCCTTTGAGGTACACATTAATTTTTAAGAGTTTAAAAGGACCTGACACCAAAAAGCTTAAAAATTTCTGCTAAACTATCTCTCCCCCCACTTTGGTTATTTATTTATTTATTTATTTATTTATTTATTTATTTATTTATTTATTTATACTATGGCCGGCTCAGCCTGCCCTGGAGGTGGGGCTGGCACAGCATGTGGTGCTGGGGGTTGAACCTTGGTCCCTACCTGAGCGTTCCTAAACAGGCACTGTAGACCACTGAGCCATCCCACCAGCCATACTAAACTATCTCGTTAAATATCTTTGCCTCCATTTAAATATCAGCAAAGCAAAAAATACAAAACGCATCTTTTAACTTGCAGATGACACCCCGCAGGCTACTCTTCCTGTCTTTTTGTCATTGTGTGTTGCAGGCTGTCTGAGTCTAGCTTGCCCAGTGAAGAGTGGGTGTGGGACTACCAGAAGCCCGGCCACCGGCACTCCATGATGAGAAGAGTCAAGAGGTTCCTGAGCACCCACGAACATCCCACCAGCCCCCGCAGAAGCTTCCGGCGGCAGGCCAGCGACAGCTCCACGCTCTTCTCCATCAGCCCAACCCGGGATCTGCTGGATGTGCCCTGCAGGACCCCACTCAGGACTTTGCGCGGCCAGCAGCCCCCCTGTTCCCGGGAGGGCAGCCCCAAGTTGCATTCCAGCATGGGAGAGCTGTCCACCATCAGGGAGACCAGCAGGACGAGCACCCTCCAGAGCCTGACCCCGCAGTCCAGCGTGAGGACCTCCCCCACCACAATGCCTCAGGTCCCTGAGGTGCGGATCATAGCACCTGAAGCACCAGTGACTTCCTCAGACGGCCGTCACCGCGATTCCACTGCTTCCATCACTAGCTTTGAGTTTACTGGGGTTCAGCCAAGCAGGACGGGGCAGCAGGGGGATCCCATAGGATCACTCGTGTCCCCTCCAGAGGTGGGTACACCTCCTAGGAGCCCTACTCTCCCGACTGCTTCAGCCAAAACTGAGACAGATATGCTGCAGTTTGGGGAAGACCCTGAAGACGAGGGGTTCCTGAAAAGATGGAGCCTCCCAGCATTTCAGGAGTCCAGCCACATACCCCTGGGGAGTCTACATGCGGACACCATGAGCCCTGGGCCGCCTCTCTTAACTGAAATGCAGACGTCCTCAGAGCACAGTGTATTCAATGGTGCTGGCTCCACAGTCTCTCCTGATATGCTGTACTTAGTAGAGAACCTGGACACCAAGGAGACAGACATCATAGACTTCAACAGCGAGCCAGAGGAATCCCCCAAAGGAACACCACAAAGCACTCGGACCTGGTTCTAGCTCAGATTCCACTTTGCCAAAGGCTCAGGCTTAAATGCAGAACACCCCTGGGGGCTGGTTAGCTTTTTGAAAAACATGATCCCACTGTATGAGCTACCTAGAAATTCCAAGGGCATTATGATCCTGACTTTTTGAAAACTTTGAAAAATAGACATAGTCACATCATCCATAATAATGTGGCTTTCTTAGAAATTATATGGACCACAATAAAGCCAATTGTGGAATCTTATATAAATAAATCTGATATGTAAATTGATAGATTATTAGTTATGGAAGGGCCCTTATAGGCCATAATCTAATCCCCTATACACAAACTCCCAAATACAAAGATTCTGTTTCTTTCCTTTTTTATTTTTTTATTTTTTTCTTTTATTTTTTTCCTTTCTTCTTTAACTATAAAGATAGGAGACGGTTAACACGATGCCCCCAAGACCCTTTTATAATACTTATTTATAATTCTTTGAGTCTTTCTAGCCATCACACTGTGCTCCTGTAAGTACTATTATCACTTCCTAATTCTTAAGCTTCCTGGACATCAGAAAGCTCCATTGCTTTTCAATTTCTCTTTCAAGCACCCATTATTTTTCTCTCCTCCATCTTCGTTCTCTCGGGCTTTTCCCCTTTCCTTCTCCCCGGTCTTGCTTGTCCACTAGTACAGTCTGTCTTGCCTTCCACCATTTGTTTTCTCTTGCTTAGTCTGTGCTGCTTCCCGCCATGATGTTCCAGATGGGAGGCTGTGGTACAGCCTCAGCCAGGATAAGCCAACAGGCGAACAAATACAACCTCATGCATATCCAGCCTCACAAGGGGGGCTGGGCTGGTGGTATCTGCCAGTCGCTCAAAACCATTGCTGCTACCTTTGATTCTGCTCTTGCTCTTGGACACTGGAGTAGACTGAGGCAAAGGGGACAGAAAGCTTGCCCAACTGAACGCTGTGGAACCAAAGGATAACATGGTCTAAATCAGCTTGTCTTACCCAGAAAGCTCAATTGAGTCACAACATATAACCGGCTACTGTGTCTTATCAGGTTGTTTGGAATGGAATAGACTATTGAAGATGGCATCCAGGCTACATAGTGGGGCTTGGGTTCTGACGAGCTCTATCAAAGAGCTCTTAGGGTGGCAATTTATTGTGAGCTGCTAAGCCTACAAGGTCTTTCCTTATAAGTGCTACTCTGAACATTTGCCCTCTGGTGATGCTTGGCCACATACGGCTTAACAAATAACCCTTACAGCTATCACTCATTGAGTGCTCACAATGTTCCAGGAAGCAGCATGTAAAAAATAACAAATGATCTCTCTGATTCTACAGGAATCCTATGACAGTCGTGCATGAATACTGCCCCCACTTCTTCTCTGAGACAAGGCCTCCCTTCAAGCTGGCCAGGCTGGCCTTATACTCATGATCCTCCTGCCTCAGCCTCCTAAGTTCTAAGGTCACAGATCTATAGCACCATGCCCAGTTTCCTCTTCTCTCCTTTTCAAGATGAAGAAAACAAACAGTTGAAGAAGCAATTGATCTAAAGTCACATGACCAGACTCCTCTAGCTCAAGAGCACACACTGTTCATCACCGACCTTCCCCACTGCTGCGAACTATCTGTAAGGCCCTGAATCTCCTGGCAATTTTCCCAGGATTCTGAAGACTGTCCCAAGGAAACCACACTCAAATCAGGGGCTCATGATCTAGCTTTAGAGGCCTCTCTCAGTCAGGCCTGCTTAAGTTTGACTACATCTTTCATGCATTTACAGAGGAAAGTCATGCTTCAACTTTGGGCCATCTCTGAGCTCTCTTCATTTTTCCTAACAGCAGAGAGTTGGCAGCATCCTCCTGTCCTTTGCCTGACTCCCTCCGAGGTGCAGTGTCTTATTTAGGCTGTCTTCGGATCTCAACAGACCTCCCAACTTGGCTTTTCTCAAAGGACTTAGGGAACTAGCAGAAAAGCTGTCTACTGATGGATTCCTGTGCCGGTCCATAGTGTTAGCTCCTAGATATTCCCGAAGGATTACATACACATGATAGGATAAGGCCTCCCCAGAATACTTCTAAAAGACCAGGACCCTAACCTTCTCCCCGTCACCAGTCTCTTTGTGAAATTTCCTTGTTTGTTTCAACTTACATCCCTCCAATCTCTTTTCAACTCTGTTGCTCATATTCTAGTACATTGTTCCTTCATTGCTCTGGAAATATCATCAGTTTGCACTCCTAAATCTGATGAGATAAATTATCTAGAAGTGAAATAATATTTTTTTTCTGTTTCCACCCATCCCTGATGCAACTTTATCCAAATAATTAATTTCCTTAACATTTCTTCAAAATTTGGAATGGCCTCCCATTTTTTCCTTGCACTGGAAGTAGAATTATGATTTGCTCAATGAGACCATTTGGTAGGCATTAGGTACAAATTCAAGCTATCTATTACTCAGTGCAGATGAAGAAATTCTTTAGGTATTCTAAAATGAGTTTTTAAGCAGCACAGACCAAAGTGGCAAAAACAAAAGGATTTTGTCTGGTGTACCTGATTTTCACAGCCTGCCTAGCCCTTGTTTTCCTGAGCTCTGGAACTTTCTCCCACATGGATGACAGTCCACGGCCTGGCAGCTTGTTCGTTTGGACCTGGTCAGCCCAGCAGGCTCAGCTCTGCTCCGCATTGTGTAATCTGCAAGCTGGAGCGTGGGTTGGGACCAGGCCCCGTTCATCACCTTCTGTCCTCTCAAGGTAACTCCACCTGGTGCTGGACTCCAAGTCTGGTAATGCCAAGACCCGCTAATTTGTTCATTGCTCAGGACTGCAGTAATGACTGGCTCCTGGAAAAACAAAGGTGGCTACTCTCCCCTTCTTTCCTTTCTTTATTTCATCTACTTCTTAGCTCATTGCTTCCACCACTATAGGCCTGGTTTCAGCCTTGTTCGGCTAAGCTGCAGTAAACATAGTTGAAATAGAAGAAAGAAATGTAAACTCTCCCTTAGTGTAAAGAAAATAAAAAAAAAAGAAAAAAGAAAAAAGAAAGAAAATACTTAGGGCCTGAGAGTGCAGTACAGTGCTAGAGTGTTTGCCTAACGTGTGAGGTCTTGGCTTCCATCCCAGTACTGCCAAGACTCACATATACCCCTTCCTCTTCAGTTTTTTCCCCGTCTGGCTTACTTCTTCCCCACAAGAAACTGATTTAGTCCTTAACAATTTCTCAGAAACCTGATTATCATGAAATCTGCTGTCGGAGAGTCTGACCAACCCAGCAGCCAGGGATGAAATAAGTACTACAAAAAAATGACATGTGAATTCCCTCTGGAACAGCTTGTTCTCTGGATTTTGTATTTTCATCTGTAAGGTTAGCTCTTTTGGGAACATTTCACTGGGCCAAGAAGAGGCATTTTAGAGGGCAGATGTAAAAAGGCTGGGGCCCCAGGCCTCACTACGCACAGATCAGGCATAACGGAGATCGGAGATCGATGCCCCTGTGTTCACCATGAGCTTCTCTTCACCATGAGGTGGTCTGTTCACTAGGAGCGCCCTAGGCCCTGGGATTCTAACCACTTCCACTCACAAGGTTTTCTTCTAACATTCATAGCATTAAGCTTCCAATTTATTACACTTCCCTTTCTCTTAGGGCTTTTTTCTTCTCCAGTTCTCCACATCTTTGTTCCCTCTGGAATTTTCCACCATTCCTACTCCCCACAGTATTTCAGGCCTACTGATTAATCCCCTGACCCACGGGCTGTATCCACCCATTCAATTAAAATGTGGAACCTGAGAAAATTAATTGTGTCTCTTTCCCACTATAAATCTAGAAGATTTAGAACTCTCGGTTCAAGGTTAGAGAATTCCTAACTTGATCCTCTATCAGATAATTAGGAATAACTCAAATGTAAAGCTCCCAGGCAAGAGCAAGGATTTCTCTTGTCCAATCACACATAACCGACAACGAGTTTTTCTGATGCTCAGTGCTACTGACAGAAATAATCAAGGACTGCCGGGCGTGGTGGCGCACCCCTGTAATCCTAGCACTCGGGAGGCTGAGGCAGGAGGATTGGTGCGAGTTCGAGACCAGCCTGGGCTACAAAAGTGAGCTCAGGACCAGCCTCAACTGCATAGCGAGACCCTGTCTCAAAAAGACAAAAAAAAAAGACAAAAAAAAAAAAAAAAGAAATAATCAAGGACTTTCTCATCTGGTCTTATTGAAGGATAACTGCAGAACCCCAACCCATTTGCATATTTTTGCTTTTCTTAGTTCTTTGACCCCTAATTTTTTAAAAAAAATTTTGCTAGTTGGCTTTTATTGACAGTAATTCACAATCACAATCACTCAAACTCAAATGTTTTATAAATGTGATGACATCTGGAAATGCTTTAAAGACAATAAGCCAATATTTAGCACCTTTTAAACATGCATTATAAACTACCATTTGAATCCAACAACAAGCATATGTAGTAGACATGTTGTTTAGAGCTCTGGGACACATAGGGCTTCAGAGGCTACTGAGCCAATAATGGCAGCTCTAGTGATGATGACATTTAATGATGTACTTAAAAGGAAAAAAAAGGACACAACTTAGCTCACATACTTTTTTTTTTTTTTTTTTTTTGCGATACCATTCACCATCTCCTCGTATGCTTCTTCATCCTTTTGGGGCTCATTCTGAAAACTGTGTTTTCAAATTCTTTCTGCTTTCATCCAATGTGGTTTCTGTTTCCCTTATTAATTCTAAAAGTACCTTCATTTCAGTGGATGATAATAGGTCCTTGTCGGTGTTAGACATCTCAGTGGCCTTCTCTAGTCTTTTGTGAGCCTGTTGAGTGTCTCTGATATCATTCACTGCATAAAACTCCTTAGTTTTACATAATCAAATTCATCAGTTTATTACCTGTGGCTGAGCATGGTGGCACATGGCACTCAGGAGGCTGAAATAAGAGGATTGCTGTGAGTTCAAGGCCGACCTTGACTATATAGCAAGACTCTGTCTCAGAAAATGAAAAACAAAAAAAACTTATAACCTGTGCTTTTTTAAAAAATGTATTTGGTTGTTTCAGAGTTTCACTATGCAGCCCAAACTCATGGTAATCCTCCTGCCTTCAGACTCCTCAGTGCTAGGATTACAGGCATACACCACTATGCCCAGACTCATAAATTTGTTTCCTTTCATTTCAGATCCTCTCCCTGCTCTAAAATTTAATCTAATATAAAATTCTCTGTATATATTTTTACAAAAATGTGTAAAATATTTACTCTGGCTAGCCCAGCCTGGCCTCGGGAGAGGGCTGGCATAGCATGTGGTGCTGGGGATCGAACCACAGTCCCTACACTCAAGCACTTTGGTCCACTGAGCTATCTTGCTGGTCCCTACCTATGCTTTTGAGGCTTCAGAGAAGGAATCTCCCATATTTATAGATAATGATATTTACTTGCATGTGTTGTTCTGTTGTCTTTATAGTGTTCTATTTTTTGTTTCCATAAAATGTAGTTTCTCCCAAACATGACTTACTAAATGACCCTAAGCAAACAGTTTATAAGTCCCACATATGTCATGAAAATCACATACAATAATATAAAACAAAACAGCTTCTGGGAAAGATGAAATCCGATGGTGTTAATGGAAAAATAAAACCAGACCTTCAAGAAGTATTTTGGTGAAAGCTTGCAAGTGAATAAACAAGAGTTTGTATTGTTGCAAATAAACCAGAGCTTTTAAACTGAAAAAAAAAAAAAAAAAAAAAAAAGCAACCAGACTCAGCCTCATAAAGCTCTGGTTTCTCCTCACTAAAACCAATCCTTTGCTGCTATCCCTCGACTGAGAGCCTCCCCCCTCTGAGGACCTGAGTGCACACAGCCCTACAACAGCCTACTGAGGAGAAGCCATTGCTTTTATCAGACTGACATTAAAGCTGCAGAGCAAAGCCCAGTGCAGATGGAACTACTGTTGAGCAAGAAGCTGAGACAGGATTACATGGAGAATTCAAGACCCTTCAGTGTTGAAAAGAAGGCAGGACTGGTTTCAGAGCCAGTGAGTCCCCGATGCCACTGCACGCGGGCCCTTGATCAGCCACGCAGAGGCGTTGCCACCAGAGGTGTGCCTGAGTTTTGTGGCTGGGGTCTGCCTGGCAAGCAAGGCTTTCCTGCTCATCTTTATGCTCCTGATTCGGGCTGTGTTCCAAGACAGGTGGATTGAATGTTTATCACCACCATGAGCCGCGTCCTTGGAAATCAGCTGCCACCCAGAAGAGAGTAGCAGCTGGGTTCAAAAGAGATCTAATCTCTCTTGCTTTCATTTTTCTAGAACAAAACTTTCTGAAAGAGGCAGCCTCCTTGGTACTAATGCACAGCTCACTTCTCATCCTAATGGACACTGGACTCTACAAATTCCAAGGGACAGGCTCTTTTCAAGATTAGCAAACACTAAACCACACCTGTGGGCCCGGCAGGATGGCTCAGTGGTTTAAAGTGCCTGCTTGGGAAAGCTTGGGTGGCTCCAGGGACCGCAGTTCGATCCCCAGCACCACATGCTGCGCCAGACCCGCCCTCAGGGTGGGCTGGTCCGGCCATTAAAAAAATGAGTAAATAAATAAACCACACCTGTAATCCCAGCACCCAGCAGGCTGAGGCAGGAGGATTGCTGTAAGTTTAAAGCCAGCCAGAGCTACATAGTGATCCAAGGCCAGCCTAGCCTCCATGGTAAGAGTTTGTCTCCAAAAAAAGAAAGATTAGAAATAGCTTTCAAATAAAGAATAAATCTTGAGCTGGGGAGATAGTTCAGTAGAATAAACACTTGCCTAGCAAACATAAGGTCCTGAGTTCAATTCCCAATACTGCAAAATAAATAAATAAATAAATAGGCCAGCCAGATAGCTCAGCAGACTAAAGCGCTTGCTTAGACACAGCACAGAGACTGGGCTTCAGCCCCCGGCATGCCCTGCCAGCCCTACCACAGGGAAGGCTGAGACAGCCAATTGAGACAGGGCCTAGTGGCACCTGCCTATAATCCCAGCCCTCGGAAGGCTGAAAGCAGGAGGATCACTACAAGTCTGATCTGTGTAATGAGACCCTGTAGATCCTGCATTAAATATCTAAACAAAGAAAGAAAGAAAGATCAGTCTTTTTGCTCCTAAGATGAATTTTGATGGCTTTCATAATCAGTTTTTTTTTTTTTTTTTTTTTGCTTCCCAATAAAAGTGATTTTGAGGTATGCAATAAACTTCAGAATCGTGCCTTTATTCCCCTGCCTTCCTTCAACATAATTTTGTTCCTGCTGGCCCCAAATCAGAGGCTATGTTCCTTCTGGTACTCTACAGGGAAGATAGCTTAGCTGGTACAGGAAGGGTGAGAGAATACCGCTGTGCAGCCCTGGGGGGGATGGGGCGCGGGGCGGGCCGGGTGTTGGCGACAGCCCGCCTTCCCCTGGGATGGCCCTGCGCTCGCCGCGTTCAGCCAGAGTGCCCTGGAACTCGCAACAGCGCCAGAGCCACCTAGAACAAAACGTGGATGAATCAATGCTTGAAAGAACAGAAGAAGAAACCAATAAAACCAAATTAGATCTAAACCCAAAGAAACCCGAAGATCCCAACCGAATGTGACCGCAGACTCAGCAGCGCGGTCTTCACCAGGTTCCTTACACACTATGGACTCGATAATGCCCAGCTAAGCTGCGTGGTTACAGCTGGTGCGGGTGGCTCAGGCAGCTAGAACTGGAACTATGCAGAGAAGGTTAGCATGGCCCCTGCCCAACGGTGACATACACACACAGAGAGAGAAAAATAAATAGGTAATTTGTAACTGAATCAATGATGAAACCAGTCCTTCTCAAATTCTGGTTCCAATGCCACCTCTGGAAATTCTATACAGGGGAGAGGACAAAAGAGACAGTTACTGAGACAACGGATCAAGTGGCAGAAAGAAACAAAAGGCGGGGGTGGTAGAAGGTTTAATGTTTAATGAGCGCTCGCGATGGGCCCAGTTCCTTCAGTTTATCTTTACAGCTGCATCCACAAGGTGCTATTTTCTAACAGGTAGGGGGAATAGAGGAGTTAAATAACTTACTAAAAGTTACACAGCAGGGGCTGGGGAGATAGCACAGTAGAACAAGTGCTTGCCTCAGTGCTTGCCTGAGTTCAGTCCCCAGCCCTGAAAAATAAATAAATAAATAAATAAATAAATAAAAGTTTCACAACAGCTAAAATTTCAGTCTGGGATTTAAACCCAGGTTTCTCAGGCCCATTGCTGATTCTGCCATTTTATCCAAAACAAACAGGATAAGAGATAAATTTGTGTTCCCAAAATGCTACAGGTTAGTGCTCATTATAAACACCATTGTTACCACTGGCTTACCCTTCAAGGTGTAGCTAGGCTTGGTAAAACTCGCACTGACTGAATCCCTGTTATGTGCCAGGTGCTATAGTACTAGCCATCGTCACATGTCACTGTGCCCATTTTACAGATAAGAAAAATCTGGTTCCAGAAGGTGAAGTTGAATATTGTGTCACAGAGCCGATAACTGGCGATTCAAAATCAGGTTTTCATATAAACCCTTGCACAAGGGCTGGCCTGATAGCTCAGTGGACAAAAGTGCCTGCTTAGACAGTGCACAGTGGCTGCAGTTTGATCCCAGTATGCCAAGCTGGCCCTGCCCTTGGGTGCTCTGAGCCGGCGACGGAAACTGGGCCTGGTGGCACATGCCTGTAATCTCAGCATTTTGGGAGGCTGAAACCAGGAAAATCATATGAGTCCAATCTATGTAGTGAGACCTTGGAGACCCTGTAGACCTGTCCTAAATACAGAAAATAATAATAATAAAATAAAGCCTTGGGAAAATAAATTGTTTCCCAGAAGAATGGCCCAACCCTAGAGCCATGATCTATCTAAATTCTTTGCCACTAGCAAACCTGTTCTCCTCACAGTCCCTTGCTTTACCAGTGATAACCTGAAAGATTGTCTTGCCGTTCCTCAGTGCTGGCTGAGTGCCTGAAGAAATCCTGCGGCCCCATCTAAGTCTTTCTTCTTTGTGCACACAGAAGGGTTTCAAATCTGAGGACCACTCTTCAGAACACGAAACCCATGTGTTATAGTTTATATCTAGGGGTCCCCCCAAAGCTGCATGCAGGCATGGGGCAGCTTCTGCAATTTGTAATTGATTATTGTGGAAATGGGTGCTGCACCTCCCCTGGGGCAGGTGATCTGCATTTCCATGTAAGGAAGGAAGGGAAGCTAACTGTCTGAGCCGCTGCCACCTCTCCCTGTGCTCTTGCTCTTGCCAGCCACCATGAAAGATTTTCTGCCATGTGCCTCTCTGCCTAGGAGCCAGTTGAATATGACTGAAACCTCCAGTAACTGTGAGCTAAATAAACCTTTCCTTCCCTCATTTTGAGTGTCGAGTGTTTGTCCCAGCAATGAGAGAAAAGTATCTAAGACACCATGTGAAAGGTTTCGCACTTTGCGCATTTAACTGTGGGAGCTTGTAAGGGGCAAAGAAGCACTGCGCATGGGCGTACAGGGAAGGCTGTCCTCCAGCCCGCCCTTCTCCGCAAAGCACAGGCGCAGGAGGGCTGAGTCTGAAGAGCCGAGTCTGGTGCTTGCAGCCACACTAGAATTTTTCACACAGTGTGGCTCTGAAACACAAGCCAACGTGTGCGGCTCCACTGAAGAACGTCTACAATTCTTTTGCACTTCCTGTTCACCCAACGGTACCTTCCTAAGAGAGTTTCAGGGGTAGTTTTCACTGTGCCAAGTTTCTCCTAGGAGCCGACTTTAAGGCCTAGTCCCTGCATAACTGTGCCACATTAACCAGGCACAGTTTATACTGAGGCATTCCAGAAATCCAGGTTTCCATGTAAAGGAATTCTACTGAATCTGGTTTGTTTGTTTGTTTGTTTGTTCAGTACTGGGGATTGAACCCACTGAGCTATCTCCCTAGCCCTGAATCTTTTTTCTTTTTCTTTTTTCTTTTTCTTTTTTTTTTTTTTATGGTTGGCTGGTCATTTGTTTGTGTGTTTTGTTTTGTTTTGTTTTGTTTGAGATAGAGTCTTACTCTGCAGTTTAGGCTGAACTTGAACTCATTTTGTAGCCCTGGCTGGCTTTGAACTCAAATTGATCTTCCTGCCTCAGCCTCCTGAGTGCTGGGATTACCAGAGTGTATCACCACGCCCGTGTCTGTTTGGCTTTATTTTGTTGCTGTTTTGCTTTTAGTTAAGCGAATTAATGTTTACTAATAAATCCTTTTACATCCCAATCTAAAACACAAATATACAACTTTGGTCTGCATTGGGAAACTGGTGGCTGGAAATCTGAATGTGATGATCTAATTTTCAGATTGTTTTGTACTAAAAATGAAACTCAGGGTGTCATACACATTTAGCAAGTGCTCTCCCATGGAACTACATCCACAGCCAGATAATTATTTCCGGCCACCATTTCCTAATTTAGCATTGTTCCACCTCTCTCTGTTGTCCTGTGCCAGGCTCTGGTCACTCATTTTCTGTGCAGCCCTCAGAGATATTTCACTGCAGCATCACTAACTCCATGGAGACCCTGGGCTCTGAGTTCTGTGGGCGTGAAAAGAGGAAGGGAATAAGAAAACACGGAACCTGAGCATCTCAGGTCGTAGTTCTACTCGTTACAATCAATCAATGCTCAGCACCCCTGAACACTGAGAACGCAGGCTCGGTCAGCCTGACTGCTTTCTCTGGCTAACTCACCTCACTAAGTGAAATGTACACGTTCAGATCCTCCCTGGCTTGGTGACAGTGTGAGGGATCCAAGACATGGGACTCAACAGCCCCGCTTGACCAGGCACCCTGACAGCAAGCCTTGCATAGAGCCAGCTCCTACATAACTCAAGAACGGCACATCAAAGGCTGGAGAGATAGCTCAGCCATCTAAAGCGCCTGCTTAGGCAAGCTTAGGCAACTGCAGAGACCGAGGTTTGATCCCCAGCACCGCAGGGATCCCCGGCACCATGGGGCTGCACCAGCCCCACCCCCTGGGCTGAGCTGGCCATAATATAAAAAATTAATTAATTAATTTAATTTTTTAAAAAAAGAACAGCATGCCATTGCTGTGTTGCTTTCCCTGAAGAGACTCAAGCCTCTTCACTCAAGTCAACACAGGCCCAGCTGCAGTCACGGTACCCAGGAGGCCAGGGGACTCCTGCCATGGACAGAGGCACCCAGTCTCGCCCTCACTCTTTGCATCCATCAGCCTCAGGACCATCTGTCAGAACCAGGACAGCTGACACCAAGCACCGAGTTGCAGGGGAGATGAGACGGTGGCAATTCTTAAATCTGGCTTCATTGTCCTAGAGAAAAGGTAAAGTCAGTGATTGCAGGAGGAGAAATGGCGAAGACCATAATATTAAGTGAAATGACTCTGACGTAGAAGAAGAGAAGCCCGAGGTATAAACGCAGAGAGTTAACAGGAACCTGGGAGGCAGATCATCGGCCAGTGGGAAGGAGATAAAGGGATGGAAGAAGAGGAGGAAGGAGAGAGAAAGGGATGAAAAATGAAATTATAAGGCGTCACGTTCACGTGTTAGCTCCACCCCAGGTATGTAATCATTATGCTCTGCAAACACATACTACTAAAATAAAATTTTAAAGCCGGGCGTGGTGGCGCACGCCTGTAATCCCAGCACTCGGGAGGCGGAAGCAGGAGGATCAGTGCGAGTTCGAGACCAGACTGGGCTACAAAAGTGAGCTCAAAGCCAGCCTCAACTGCATAGTGAGACCCTGTCTCAAAAAGACAAAATAAATAAATAAATAAATAAAATAAAATAAAATAAAATTTTAAGACAGAGTTGATAAGCCGGGCGTGGTGGCTCACGCCTGTAATCCCAGCACTTGGGAGGGTGAGGCAGGAGGATTGGTGCGAGTTCGAGACCAGCCTGGGCTACAAAAGTGAGCTCAAGGCCAGCCTCAACTGCATAGCGAGACCCTGTCTCAAAAAAAAGACAAAAAAAAAAAAAAAAAAAAGACAGAGTTGATAAACTCTGTTAGTTACAAAGAAGGGAGGATGGAAAGAAGATGAAGGCCTTGCCTGCCTGGAAAATTAAGTGTCTAAAGGGTGTAAAGAACCCAAGGTTGATAAAAGGCCAGATGTAAGAAGAAAAACCAAGTGCAAGAGACAGAACTGTTTTGAGGCTCTCTCCTTGATGGGCAGGGGTTTTGTGTAGCCAATATGAAGTTCAGTTTTCCTCTGCTCAGGAAATAGTCCAGAGATGTTCACAGAGCCTTGGAGACCCATGGGAAGAGCCCATGGTGCTTTAAGTGCAAAGCCCAGAGAGCCCAGCATTGGCCTGGAAACAAGCCTCTCCATTTGCCATCCATCAAGGCTCCTGGTACCTGGGGCCCTGGCCTCTAGAACAACTCTCTGCAGCCACCCAGCTTCCCTGACTTGAGACATAGGGAATCCATGCCATCCTTCTGCAGAATGTACTCTGGTTTGTTGGTTTGTTTGTTTTTTGTCTTTTTGAGACAGGGTCTCACTATACAGTTCAGCCTGGCCTTGAGCTCACTTTTTGTAGCCCAGGCTGGTCTTGAACTTACACTGATCCTCCTGCCTCAGCCTCCCAAGTGCTTGCATTATAGGTGTGTGCCACCATGCCTGGCTTGCAGAATGTACTCTTTTGATGCCTCAATCAAACCCAGAAAAATTCAGATATAAACGTGACTGTTAAGCTTCAGAGCTCTCCAGAGCTGTGACATCTAGAGCATAAAACATGCTTATACCATCCGTCCTAGTCCTGAGATTCCATTGGTGTAGGAGTCTGTTTAGGTCCTCATTTTGATCCAAAAAGACAGTATTTGTAATCTCAAAGTTACATCATTGGAATTTCACCACAGTAATTCCAATCTACCACTTCCCATGCAACCCACAGCGAAAGTAAGGACACTAAAATATATATTACAAATATTGGGGAGTCAAGGGGCTCTAAGTCCAGCCACAAAGATGGCTCTCTGGAACAAAGAGAGTGATCCGAAGCCTCACCTGGCTTTATTCAGTGGCTTGAGGAGGAATGACTTCAAATTGTGGGAGGTAGGTGAATACTGTGAGCTGAGCTAGGTAGAAGGCCTACATTTACCTCTGCCACCTACAGAGGATATGCAGAGAGAGTAATCTGCATAAGGCTATTTACATAGTATCTAATGTTTTGGGCAGTCTGGTGCTTCAGCTTTGATGTAATCTTTCAAGTCCCAGGAAGTCATAGTCCCTGTCTCGAGGCTCCCTCCCAGCTGGCAGCGCAGAGCATTAGCTCTTAGACCTGTCTTGACCTGGCTCACATTAAGGAGCAGCAGGTGTAGGTTACCAGGGAGACGCACAGGCCTTCAAAGACTATCACCAACATCTCAGCTAGACCAATATACATTGCTTAAGGCCAATTGAAAGAATAAACAAAAGTCCTAGCCAGCCCTTACATATCAATACAAGGAAACAGGACTAGACTCAGTCAAAACAGAGACAGTTGCTCTTCCTTCAAGGAGGGCTGGTCAGGTGTTCCCCCACACATTGGGATCCAAAAGAGTTGATGGCAGGCTCTATGGAGTTCTCGGCACCCTACACACTGCCAACTGGGTACCAAACACATACCTTTCATGTGCTTGGGGGGGGGGGGTGGAGCAGATGGCCCAGGTGATGTAAAACAAACTCAGCAATCTTCAGTCAGCGTATCACGATGAGCCAAGGAGGCAGAGGGAGCTCTTTGTTTTACTTACCGATTCATGCATAAAACAAACTTCAAACATGGGCTAGTCAGTCTGTGTCAGAAAAACAGATCTTTGAGCATAAAAGGTAAGGATGCAAACTTCAGATTCAGATTTTGTGAGCTCATGTCCTGCATCTGCCACTACTTAGGACACACTGCTTAACAGTCCCTGTTACTGTGGTTTTGTTTTCGTTTTTGAGACAGGGTCTCATTGTGTATTCCAGGCTGGCCTTGTATTCCTTATGTAGCCCAGGCTGGTCTCGAACTCATAGCTATCCTCCTGCCTCAACCTCCTAATGCTACAATTACAGGCATGCACCACTGTACCCAACCTATTGTGGATATGATATATATAACACACACAAAATGTATAGCACATTGTAAATTTCACATAGCAAATACTTTGTAACTGTCACCTCTAATTTTATATAATCATATTATTAAATAGTTTGTTGATTAAGAGCTGAGGTAGGCTGGCCAGATAGCTCAGCAGATTAAAGTACCTGCTTAGGCAAACACAGGAGCCATGGGTTTGATTCCTGGTATGCCGGGCCAGTCCTGCTCCCAGGGTATGCTGAGACAGTGATTGAGACTGAGCAGGGTGGCGCATGCCTATAATCCCAGCGCTCAGGAGACAGAAAACAGGAAAATCACTAGAAGTCCAATCTGTGTAGTGAGACCCTATGCTAAAATTCTAAATAAATAAATAAATAAATAAATAAATAAATAAATAAATAAAAGAGCTGAGGCACTGTGCTCTGCTCAGGTTCAGGGGCTTGCTAATTTGAGACCATGGACCATGAGCTGACATCCCTTAACCTTGACCTTATCAAGCACAAGATGGCATTCATGTCAGGACTTCCTGCATTGTGCTGTTATAAATGTTAAATGAAATTACAGACACAAAGCCATCAATGAAGTGTCCGATGCAAAGTCATGACTCAGTAACTGCTACCGAGCTTTATTATTCATTAAATGGGCTGTCTTCATTTCTTTTTACTCACTGCTGGAACAAATACCCAACACCCAAAATGAAGGAAGGAAAGGCTTATTTAGATCACAATTACTGGAGGTTTCAGTCCATACTCGGCTGGATCCAAGGCAGAGAGGCACATAGCAGAGAGCAGTAGTTCATGGTGGCGGAACAGCAATAATATGGTGACAGAGGCAACGAACCAATCAGGGCAGCAGGGCAACAACCTGAGTCTGTCTCTCTGTCCCTCTTTAGATTACATTCAGGCTCTCTGCCTCAGCCTATCAGCCTTAGGCTACACCCATAATCCCAAAAGTACTTAGACCCATAATCCCATCAGTACTAAAACACATAATCCCAGGGATCATGAATCAAGTCACAAACTCTAGAAGTCCCTGCCCCATGATT
>PVJA010019108.1:0-38854 GCA_004027025.1 Myocastor coypus
TTATACTCTACAAGTACAGCTAAGGTGCAAATAAATATATTCAGAAGAAACTCTAGATTCTGTAGGCTGTGCAGGAAAAATCGAGAGGCACTTTGCTACCCAAACCAAACTGTTACAAACTAGCAAGGTGCTAGAGTGCTTCAAGGCCTGAGATGCTAAACTAGGCTGAAAATGGGCATCTCTCTGTAGAAATCAGAAGGAGAAACTTGTTTAAAAAAGAACCAAGTCATTCTCACTGTAGCTAAATTTCCTCCAATTTTTTTTCTTTTCTTTTTTTTTTTTTTTTAACCAGGGATCAAACTCAGGCCCTTGAGCTTGCCAGGCAAATGCTTATTCTACTGAGCTATCGCCCCAGCCCACTTCCTCCAATTTTTATATCAACAAAAAATACAAACTTTTGTTTGGTAACATAAATGACATCTTTTTGTGCACATATGTTGTCGTGTGAAGGCAGAGGTCCTTAGGATGGGGACACAGTGTGCATAGCCAGGAAACAAGCGGACAGTGGCTAAATATTGTCTTCCTTTCACTTAAGACATCTAACTCTACATACATCTTAAAGGAAAACTATTCAGAATATTAGACTGTTTATAAAGTAGTCATCCTAAGTGAAGAAATTATCTTCTTATGACATAAGGTTATTAAAATTGCTTCTCAATCGACAAAGATCTAAGACAAGAATTCTCTTCGTTAGTCTAAGTTAACAGCTACAACTTTAACACTTATTCAGGATATTAGTTTTTTGTTTTTTGAGACAGTCTTGCTATGCAGTTTGGGTTGGCTTGAGCTTATTTTTGTAGCCTCTGGGCTGGTTTCAAACTGATAGTGATCCTCCTATCTCAACCTCCCAGTGCTGGGATTATAAGTATGCATCACCATGCCTGGTTCTGGGTCCTGCACAACGTACCTGGGTCCTAGGGATTGAACTCGGGACCTTGTGCTTTCCAGGTAGGTGTTTGTTTATGCCTCTGAACTATCTCCTCAGCCTATCAGTTTTTATTTTTTTAATTTTTATTTATTTATTTTTTAAATTTTATTTATTTATTTTTATTTTTTTCTTGTTTCAGAACCTTTGTTTGTTTATTCACTCATTTTTATGGCCGGCTCAACCCACCCTGAGGGCAGGGCTGGCACAGCATGTGGTGCCTGGGATCGAACCGCGGTCCCTGCAGCCGCCTAAGCTTTCCTAAGCAGGCGCTTTAGACCACTGAGCCATCCTGCCGGGCCCCAGCCTATCAGTTTTTAAACATCACATATTCCTAAAGTTGCATTATACTACATTTGGTAAAAATCTTAAAAAGTAACTAGTCCACTGGGCAAACTTTGAAACCCTGAAGGTAAAATAGTATTTCTTCATGAAGTATGGGTTCACCTATTTCATTCAGATATAAGTATGACCAAAATATAATCCTTAACTTTTCAGGCACAACTTTTTAAATTATTTTTTTGTTTTGTTTTATTCCTTAACTTTTTATAAAATTTACTAAATAAAATACATACTACCATTAATTTCCCTCAAAATACTTTTGCTTTCCTTAAATGTACTTACCTCAATATTCTTGCAGCTTTCTGAATCAGTTCTAGATGACCGTTTTTGTATCTGTAGGAGTTCTGCTCAAAGGAAGGCGGCTACTATCGCTGAGCCAATCCGACGGGAGGGCAGGCTCACGACAACTTTGCTGTGGGTCCTTGTCCACCTTGTTCACCACACTGGCATCACGTGATGCCAGCTGGAGACAACTGACTCTTCCCAAAGTCAGAATTCCCATGAGAGGCAAGTGCTGAATTGACATGAAGGCAGTCACAATAGCACATCTAAGGACGCTCAAGAAAGAGGACTTGCAGAACTGCCTCAGAAAGGGCTAAGAATGATGGGATGCATGTTTGAAGTGAGGGGGATTAGCAGCAATGTGTCCTTTAGCTTTTTAAAATGTAAACATTCACTATAACTTTCAGTCACACCTTTGCTAACCTAATTCAGTGGGTCTGCCTCCAATTTACATATTTACTTTTGTTTCTTGATAGAACATTGTTACAGTGGATTAAATTTTAAATGCTTTCTTTTTGTTATTTGTGTTTGTATCTTATTTGAGGGACATTTTCTTTTTCTTTTCTTTTTTTGAGGGATATTTTCTTAAGCCCTGAATCAGTGTGGCAACAGAGAAGGGCAATGAAGATTAGGATCCATCAGAAAGGTGGTCCTGGTCACTGTGCCACAAAACTATATGGTGTTACAAAACTATATGGTGATGGCTTACCCAGTCACCTTCTTCCATATGACAATACCAAAAATCATGATGAGGTCCCATATTTGAAAAGCATTTCACATTTTGTTGGTATTAAAACCAGAAGAGTAAGTGTACCAGGTAGAAAAGACTGGTAAGGACATTCCTTCAATGGAGATGCTGTGTTACCTCAGTGTACTGAGCTGTAGAGGTTAGATGCCTAGGCCGCTGTGTGTGATCACATACAGATCACTGCTGAGATGATCAGCAAGTCAGCAGTAGGACCACGAACACCATTAGAGCTGCTCACTCACAGGTCTGCGACTGTCAGCACTGGGCAATGGGTGCTGTGAGTGTGCACAGAGGCCTGCTGAGGAGGGGAGAGGTGTGCTTTTGGCAGGCTGTTGAGGCCACCTCAAGCTTAGAGACAGGATTCAATCTCAGCTGGAAATGGAAATATTTAGCCAGTTCATCACACTCAATGTTTATAGTGTGATGCTATGGAATTCTACTCCATCCAAAGCCACCAAGCATGTGCCTTTCTGCAGGCAGAAGGCCATTGGGATCCCATCTCCTGCTGAAGGTGCAGGTCATGAAGTCTCCAGCCTGTTCTGCAAGGGCCAGCCCTGAGACACTCTCCAAGGTTTACTTTTGCAAAGCTTCAGGAAAGAGAAGCAATATATCAATGTGAACAACTCTACTCTCTAGTCAAACTACAATTCTCAAATGGTCCACATGGGTAAGGTAGAGGGTTCAGAGATAGGCACAGGTCAGTAGTGTGAGGCAAACATGCCTAGGGAGTTCTCTCCAGCTGCAGTAGATACTGACTTGGCAGGACTCCTTGGCCTAGAGCAGTGGTTCTCAACCTTTCTAATGCCACGACCCTGCAATACAGTTCTTCATGTTGCAGTGACCCCAAACCAAAAAAGAATTTTGGTGGCTATTCAAAACTGTAATTTTGCTACATTTATGATTTGGAATGACTTTAGGTGACCCTGTGTTTTGGTTGTTTGATTCCCTCTGGGATCGAGACCCACAGGTTGAGAACCGCTGGCCTAGAGAGAAAATGGGACACGTCTCTTAGAGCTTCAGTTCAGGCAGGGCAGAAGAGAACAAGGCAACCCCAAATGTGAGGTATCTTCACAGTCTCATACACAGCCCCAGGGGTCCTTGGTGTCTTAGCTTAGTCTGTTCCTTCTGCCAACTGGTCCCTTCCCTCCAGTACTCAAGATTCAGCTAACTTACCATTTCCTCCCTTAAAGGCTTCTCAAACTCCCTGAGTTGCTCTGTCCTTTGTACCCATGTAATACCTTGCTTCTGTAGCTATGATAGCTTTTTATTACACTGATGTGTGATATCATTTCTAATTCCAACAGAGAACTCAAAAACATTGTGGGGGGTTAATAAATATCAGTGGATGGAGGGATAGATGGATACACGCATGGATAAGAAGCTAATACCGCAGGGCGTGGTGGCACACGCCTATAATCCCAGCACTTGGGAGGCTGAGGCAGGGGGATGAGTGTGAGTTCGAGACCAGACTGGGCTACAGAAGTGAGCTCAAGGCCAACCTGAACTGCACAGCAAGACCCTGTTTCAAAAAGACAAAAAGACAAAAAAAAAAAAAAAAAAAAAAAAGAAGCTGATACCTAGTATCTGAATGTGTTCACTAAATCAAAGTTTAGTGGTTTTTTTTTATACTGGAGATTGAACCTGGGATCTCACATATGCTAGGCAAACCTTTTACCACTGAGCTACAACCCAGTGGCTATAGCCCTTTTAAAACTTTAGGTTTTGGGCCTGGCAGGATGGCTCAGTAGTCTAAAGCGCCTGCTTAGGAAGGCTTGGGTGGCTGCAGAGACCGCGGTTCGATCCCCAGCACCACATGCTGCGACAGCCCTGCCCTCTGGGCAGGCTGAGCCGGCCATAAAAAAATAAACAAACAAACAAAAGTTCTGAAACAATAAAAAAATTAAAAAAAAACTTTAGGTTTTATTTTTTAATCTTTTTATTTATTATTTTGGTACAGGGTCTCACTACACAGCCTGGACTTGTACTGATCCCCCTGTCTCACCCTCCCCAGCACTGGGATTACAGGAATGTGCCACCACACTATTTCAGTGGCCATCATGGTGTGCCAAGGTTTCAGGGTGGCATGGTGTGCAGTACTGGGCATCAAACCTCCATCTTTGCACTTGCCAGGCAGGTGCTTAAACCACGAAGCTATCTCCCCAGCTCTAAAATTTATTTTGAGACAGAGTCTCACTAAGTTGCCCTTGAACATACACTGATCTTGCTTCAGCCTCTGGAGTAGTGGACAGGAGAGCCAAGCTCCAGTGGCCCTAGCCTTGCTGGCTACTTTAAAAGCCTGAAAAGTTAGGGCCCAAGGTCTAGCTCATAAAGGGGTCCACGTATTGGCACAAAGGAATCTGGTGTAAGCAGTAAGATGCTCTTAGAAAATTCAAATCTGTGAATAGCGTATGTATTTCAGTCTGTTGCCATGGAGCATTGTTGAATTAGAACCCTGAAGTGAAATGGGGCATAAGTAAATGTACCACATGAGATTAGGCACAAAAGGGAAGTCTGAAGTGTTCAGTGTGGTCTATTTAAAATAGGTCCCAGCTGGTGATATAGAGGACTTTAAATAGGACCTATTTAAAATAGGTGAGCCTAAATTAACCCAGGGTAAGAAATGGAACCTCTCATTTTGCATTACAGAGAAAAAGAATAACTGAAATCTGCCTAGCATTATCAATCATTCATTCAGCCAGGGAACTTTTGAATACCTCCCAAGTGAAACACATGGTCCCTGCTCAAGAAAGATGTAAGAAATAGGAAAGGCGCACATGAAAGGAAAGATCTGCAGATGGGAGAAAGAGGGAGGCACTCTCAGGGCATGATGGGAGGGAGGGGTCAGTGCAGCCCAGGGCAGAGGCAGGAATGGGCAGAGATCAAAGGTTTTGATGGCTCCCGGTTCATTCTTTCTTCAAGGTAATTATTATTTTCCTGCCATTCCTCAGTGGGACACCTGGGATAATAAGATTCTTTAATTTTTTGGAGTCACTAACTTTTCCCTGCAACACATATTTAAGTGTGGAGAAGTTATACACAGACACATTTGAGCACCTTGCTTTACAACACTAGGATTGAACCTGGGGTCCCTGCGCTGAGCTCCATTCCCAGCCCCTTTAGATTGCAAGATAGGATCTAAATTGCTCAGGCTAGACTTCAATTCATGATCTTCCTGCCTCCCTCCTCCCAGAGGGTTGAGATTACAGCTGTGTGTTAACACACCTAGTTTAGCCATCTTTTCTTTTTTCTTTTTGTATTTTAGTAAGGGTCTACAGGGTCTCACTACATAGACAGAACTCATAGCGATCTGCCTGTGTTCAACCTCCCAAGATCTGGGATTACAGGCGCATGCCACTGCGCCCAGTCTCATCACCGTCTCTGCGCGCCCCAGAGGCGGGGCTGGCACAGCATGCTAGCTACGAATCCATTGCCGTGTCTGCCTAAGCAGATGCTATGATCTGACAAGCTATTTGGCCAGCCCTTTATTCTTTTATATTCTTGAGACAGGGTCTTACTATGTAGTTCAGGCTGACATTAAACCTCTGTAATCCTCCTGCCTCAGCCTCCTGATCCTGAGTGCTGGGATCACAGGCATGTGCTACTACACCCAGTTTAGATATTTATTTTTACATGGAAATAGTACCACAGTTGACAAATTTAAATACAAAAAATTATATGTAGCAGTGACAACCTCAGTGTACTGCATAATGCTTGCCATATGAAACCAAGCTCTTTAACCCATCTAAATCTTTGACTCTCAGATTTAGTAAGTAAAGTTCTTCTAGAATTTACCAATAATGTTTTAATCGTGACATCTTTCTTTAATTTTCATTGGGAACTCACTGAGGAGCTATGATTTTTCCTCAGGGTACATCATATCTACGAACTAAGATTTTTTCCCATAATTCCCACTAGCCTTTTCTTGTTCATTAAAGGGATCAAAGTCACAGACATGATAGATGTCTGCATTCCAATGAGAAGAGGCAAGAAAATTATTAAGAGACCTAATTGCTAGTAGGCAGACAGAAATCCCAGCAACCGAGAACGTTACTTACTGCAGATCCCGCCACCTGAACACCACAGTGGCATGACAGGACGGCACGGGTGTCCAGGAGCAGCGAGTGCGAGGCTGCTGCAATCCCCTGGGTGCAGCCCTTGTGGACACAGCAGTGTTTTCATCTCAAATGAAGCATTCACACCCGTGCGACCTCTCAGATTTCCATGTGTATGTTATCATAAAGGAATTTCATTTTGCACTTTCCAGCCCAAGTGATTTGGTACAAAAGAGATGGAAGAGGCCAATGGAAGAGGATGGGGGAGTAAAATAATTCATGCAGATTCTGGTGAATCGGCACAGAAAGAGAGAAAAACTCTGCAGGAGCTTTTAATCTTCTGTGCGTCTAGGACTCTGAGGGTTTGCCTACAATTTTCTCAATCTGGCTTTTAAAATCACTCTTCCTTTTCTCCTGGGATCATATTTGTCTGACTTTCCTCTCTACTGAGGTAGACTCATTTTCACACTTGTTATTTATATCATTTCCATTAAGATAGGTCTGACAGCCAAAGTACTTAACAAGAAGTAGAGCATGGGCACCAGCCAAGCAGTTAACGCTTGGCTGGGAAGGGTCTCAAACGCCCCTACCGGGGAGCGTTACCCCATTAGAAGCTGGAGCTTAGGCTGGCAGGCTGGCAGGCTGGCCGCAGGTTGGCCGAGGGCCCTGTGGACGGGAGGCCGCAGCTACTCACCAGCGGTGTGCAAGTGCTCAATAATCTAATACGCAGTATGGGCCTTCTGGGGCACAGTGACACCCACCTGCTGAGCGTCCTCACCCCCAGTAAGATCTGTCTTTAAATTACATTCTTAAATTTGATTCACAAATTATCTTCCCAAGAACTTCCTGGGAAGAAATACTTACTTTGTTAAAATTAACCCCAGGATTGGCTTGGAATTTTGATTTTTCACAATTATGATTTTCCTCATTATACAATTAAGTCACACAATATTGCGTTTGAGTCATGTGGTGTTTGTTTACATTGATTGGTTCAATGTTGTCCTGAGACATTCATGAGTTGTACTTTTATTCCTTTCTTCTTATTGTATAAATATCTTGTTACTATATTAGTTCCTTGGACTTAATCATGTCCAGTAAGTTTACAGAAACAAGAAAGGTAAAATATCCTGCAGTTTCATTAATAGTTGCCAGGCATTTTCTCCCAATATCTGTCAAGGCAGAGGAAAATGAAAAATACTGAAAATACATCTCTAATAAGTACCTATAAGAATGTTCCTTTGAAAAGAAAAACTAAAAAAGCCCCTTTACTAAACTGACTATACATGCTCATTCTTAACCTAGTGAACGTAAGTTTCTCCTTTTCACGTAAACCTGATTCTTGTTTCATATAGTCTCAAAAGGGGAAACTAGAATTTCAGAATTTTATCCAGATACATTCAGAATGAAAGTGGTGTAAACCAAGCTCTGAATACAGAAAGAACACGAAGAAGGCGATGCTGGTCAGTGGGTGGATGGCACAGAGAAGGGCTGTAACACTTGACATTAATTATACATCATCCCACCCGATCCTCAGGCAGAACATTTGCCAAGAAGTTCTTACATTCCTGTGGCCAGGGAACAGAGCCACACTAGAGTTTCATGGAAAACAACAGTGCATTATAAAACACTTTAATCACTCCAGCTCCCTGCAATAACTAAATAATTTAACAAAATTACTTCATTAAATAAAAGCCTACTTTTGTGAAAGTAATCAAATTTGGACTTTAAAGGGTTTTTTTAAAAAAGAAATTTCCTAAATTCATTTTTCTCTGAGGGTGAACACCTGCTGATTTAGTGCCACCCTGGCAAGATTTTTCAGTTACTAAGGCAGATGCACAAGTATAAGCAAACAGTAACAAAATGCAAAGGACACTTTTCAGGGTGGAGGATGTAGCTCCGTGGTCCCGTGCTTGCCTAGTAGGCACGAGAACCTGGGCTCAATCCTCAGCACCCCCATCACCTAAGATGCTTTATCCTTGAGAATGTTTATTCACAGAAAAAAAAAAAAAGAGCCAAGCTCTCATTTGGTATGAAAAGTTAATTTCAAATGATGCAGAAGATATGAATTATTTCTGATAGAATTTATGATTACAGTTGTATGGAAAAGAATACATTTCCCATATAGAAATCAGAAACTCTTAAATCCATCCTGAAAGTTGTGTTGAATGGTTTTTTTTTTTTTTTGTGGGACCAGGGCATGTTGAATGTTTAAAACGGTAACTTTAAACAGCCAGGAAGGATTCCAGTTTCCATAGTGGCAATTTTGCCCTTCTTCCTTTCTGGACACAGGACCTCCCACGTGAAATTGGCTCTCACTACACGATCCCCTTTGCAAGGACTCAAACAGTAGCCCTACAGTGTGCAGAGCTCCTGTTGAAGTACAAACTGAACCCCAGACTCCTGCTGCTCTGCCACCACATACTGCCACATCCCACATGGGCTGCGGTCATCACACCCACACTGTTGTCACAACACCCAAAGGGCTGTTACTAAGGGCCTTGGTATGTTGCCGAATATATGCATTCAACAGGAATTTCCAAGATACACGTCAGAATACTTGTCCTTGGCTCCACATCCTCACCTGCTCAATGCAGCACTGTCCCTGTAAGGAACAGCGCCTGTCCGTGTAGCTGTCTGACTCCCAGGCCTCCTGTGTCTCTGGACCCAGAAGTGAATGCACAGTGGAGGGCAGGAATGCTGCAGAAGGAATCTGGGGCAATGCTTAATTGGCTCATTCTCCTTCTATTAGACCATTCACACCAGTTACACATCTCATTTCACCCGCATCCCCTACTTGGCAGTGGCTTCCAGGCCAAACTCAACTCAGTCCAAGTTCTGGACCCTTATCATTTTCAGGTCCTCGTCTGGAGGTACCTGATGAGTTATGTGTCTGGAGAACATTCCATGTATATCTTTCAATGCTGCAGAGTAGCTGCTCTTTATATCTATCAAGAGCTAAAAGAAAATGGGCTGGGGGTGGACTGCTGTTCTTTGATTAAGGTGGTTTCGAGGAAAGCATCTGTTCCACATTAGGAGAGACACAATTTGATAGCCCAAATTACTAGATCAATATTTGAGTGTTGTTAATTTTTGTTAAACATGAACAGTAAATTACTACAGGGGATTACAGAAGCTTTGAACAAGTTTAAACACATTTGATGGCATCTAGCTTAAGAATTCCTTTTCATCTTTTTTGGAGATTGAGTAAACCATCAGAGGTAAGGATGGCTGAGTAACTACAAAAAGCTCTTGAGGCTAATACTGCAGTGAGGGATGATTTCTGTCCCCTGCTAAGGCTTTTATTTTATTTTATTTATTTATTTATTTATTTATTTATTTTTTGTCTTTTTGAGACAGGGTCTCACTATGCAGTTGAGGCTGGCCTTGAGCTCACTTTTGTAGCCCAGTCTGGTCTCGAACTCGCACTGATCCTCCTGCCTCCGCCTCCCGAGTGCTGGGATTACAAGCGTGCGCCACCACGCCTGGCTTAAGGCTTTTATTTTTAAAAATTCTGTTTGATACAGTGTCTCACTACACTGCTTGGACTTGTAGTGATGCCCCTCTCTCAGCTTCCCTAATGCCAGGACCGCAGGCTTGCACCACTATGTCTGGTTCTGAGCCAGCACCTGGTGCCCAGGTTCCGGACCGCACAGCATGTGGTCCCAGGGATGAAACCTGAGTCCTCACGCTTGCCAGGTAGGTTCTTAGACCACCAAGCTATCTCCCTGGACCCCTTGCTAAGGCTTTGAGTACCCTTCTACCCATTGTCTTTTGGTGCCTCGTGGGATTTCCTAGTTTCTTTCAAGGTTTCAGCTTGGGTGACAAAAGAAGAATCATCTGCTTTTGGGATGGGAGTATTCAGTGCCAGAGTCTATACACAGCTTTATTTTTATATTCTTCAAACTGAAGAAGTCACAGAAGCGTGATGATAGTCCTAACCCTACTTGAGGATACAGCAGTCGCATTCTTCAAGCAATATGCTTCTGTATCCCAAAGACTAAAATGCCGATCTGAGCTGCAGTTCTTAGGGTGTGCCTGCTGCCCTCTTTTCCCTTCCAATTCCTTCCTTCTTTCAGCTGAGTTGAATAAGCATTCACAGTAAATGCCTGCCAGGTTCTTTGGTGTGATGGGGTAATGAGTGATTGGATGGATGATGGCGTCAGACTCCACCAGCCCAGAATCTGGCTGCGAGACTGAAGCCAAAGCTTTGCCTCTCTGAATCTCGGTTTCCTGAGTCAGTCTGCTCAGATGAGACAATGCACAACAACTGCTCACCACAGCGCCTGGCGCCTGGGAGTCATTCTCCCCAGTGTGTGCAGGCCTACAGGAGTGTGCGGACAGCTCATGTAAGACAGGCAGGTGTCACTCCGAAGCTCACTTCATTACTACCTGGAAAGTGCTAGTTTTAAAGGAGTGACACTGGTACCAGCCTCATTTTAGTAAGTAGATGGATAAGAAGGTAAGCTTCATGGGAAGAATTCAGAAATTGAGCCCTGATTGTATCTTCTTGAACTAGCTGTGGGATACACCATGTCTCTGGTTTGGAAGTCAACTGTAAAACTCGGAAAATTATAACTAATACAGCAAATGTGGGGAGACTTTAGAAATCACACACCATTTGTTCTAAGCATCCATATGCTAATGAGAGGATACTACACACACTATGTCATGCTGTCAACAGCCAAACAGGCCAATGCATGGCATCGGCCAAAGCCTGGCACCGAGTGGGAGGAGGCCAGCAACTGTGGGAGATGAGAATGTGGTGGGGAAAGGCAGAGGCCAGTAGGGATGCAGCTGCAGGCTTTCACCCATCTGTGGAATGCAGAAGAACTCAAACTCAGAGCCTGCAGGGATGGAACTGGACAGGTGCCTCAGCCTTGGTGCCTGGGACTCCAGCCAGCGGCAGGGCCTCACCCAAATCTTACTCTGTTGCAGCAGCAACTCCCTGCAGCCTTCCCTCTCCTCAGAACCCGTGTCTGGGATGCTTCACCTTTCGTTTTTTCTCTCACTGCCCCCCACTCACTTTGGTGCTGAGCATTAAACCCAGAGCCATCACACTCAACTATATTCCAAGTCCTCCACCTTTTAATTTGAGGCAGGGTTCCAATAAGTTGCCAAGGTGCCTAGGCTGGGTCATGTGATTCTCCTAACTCCATCTCCCAAAAGCCTGGAATTAGTGGGAGGCACCACTGGGTCTTGCCCCTATCCCCCATCTGTAATGGCTTTGTCTGCATCTACCCGTAAGTAACAAAACATTTTAGACCCCAAAACCATGTAAAAAATTTTCCTTATTCCTGCAATACTTAAGAACTTCAAGCCTCAAGCCGGGTGTGGTGGCGCACGCCTGTAATCCAGCACTTGGGAGGCTGAGGCAGGAGGATCAGTGCGAGTTCGAGACCAGCCTGGGCTACAAAAGTGAGCTCAAGGCCAGCCTGAACTGCATAGTGAGACCCTGTCTCAAAAAGACAAAAAAAAAAAAAAAAGTACTTCAAGCCTCACCTACCCAGGGTGATATGCTGAAAACTTAGGTATTTTTGGTCTAACACAAGACTTGTTTTGAAACTTTGAGCATTTTTTTTTTTTAAGACAACTTATTTGAGGTCATAGCGACTATTGATTCTGGATTTTCTAGGCAGGCAATGATGGTGGAGGAACCATCTCTAAAATTTTTGACACAATAGGAGGCTAATTTGAAGACAGTTGTAGCAGGAGGAAGTGGGAAGCTCTTCTCTTTCCTTCCAGTTGCTTATCTACCCACCTTCCTTCCTACCTACTCACCAACCCTGCTGAGGCCAAATGGAAGTCCAGGAGAGCTGAGTCTGACTTCCAGCTATGTGGTCATGACATTAGTCACGACACTTACCACACTGCAATGAAATGAATACTGTCTAGTTTTACTCTGTACCTTATCAAAGCGAGTATGCTGGTCTTTGAACATAACAATGGGCACAGACCTTTATTAACCACAGTCTGCATACACCAGACTTTTTACTGGTCCATTTTTGCTCTCAGATGATCTGCAGGGAACTAATGAAATAAAACTAAAATGGAGTTTATAACAATGTTGCCCAGTAACATGATTCCTTATGTTTATTTTATCTCATGTATGCCAGTTCTGAAAAGGCAATATGCTTTATATATGAATTTCTGAGCACTTCATCATAAAGGATATTGCTTCATAAGAAAGACTATAGAAAAATAAATCACCATGACTATTATGTAAGCTGATGACACAAATGTTCACATTTCAGATTTCTAAGTGGTCAAGTCTTAGTCTGATATTCTTCCCACGACTGTGCTAAACGTTTATTTTTTTATTTTTTTTTTCTTGTTTCAGAACCTTTATTTGTTTATGTACTCATTTTTATGGCCGGCTCAGCCCGCCCCGAGGGCAGGGCTGGAGCAGCATGTGGTGCCCGGGATCGAACCGAGGTCCCTGAAGCTGCCTATGCTTTCCCAAGCAGGCGCTTTAGACCACTGAGCCATCCCGCTGGGCCCCTAAACGTTTATTTATTGATGTGCAATTCAAGATTTGGAACCTTAGTTTTATGGAAAGCATGCTCAGCAAAAGGAGTCAAGGTATCTAGTCCATCTGTGAAAGAAACTTTCGCAAAGTAATATCCCTCAGTCCTGATTTACCCTGTATCTGGGGTAAATAAGTGAAGACTTCTTTTTTTTTTTTTTTTTTTGCCTTTTTGAGACAGGGTCTCACTGTGCAGTTGAGGCTGGTCCTGGGCTCACTTTTGTAGCCCAGGCTGGTCTCGAACTCGCACCAATCCTCCTGCCTCAGCCTCCCGAGTGCTGGGATTACAGGCGTGCGCCACCACGCCCGGCGATAAGTGAAGACTTCTGTAGAATGATTTCTTCCCAGTGAGCAGCTGCAAGGAGCATTCCTAGGTTATAGGATGAGATAAGGAGAGTACCTTGAGTCTCTTGGGAGTGCTCTGGGTGTTTTTTCTTGTAACCTTCCCTGCTGGTTTACTAACCTTGTATGCATGCATGGAAGGAAACACAGGGTTGGTGATGACGACGAAGCCACAACTGCAAAGTGCAGCACCATGATTCTTCCACTTGAAGGGCAGATTTATTTTGAAACCTCTTCAGACCTATTTTTTTTTTCCTTTTGATAAAGAGCTGGGATTCTTTGAGACCACACTAAACACTTGTCTGAAAATCTATAACGATTTCCAGCTTTTCAATGAAACTTTTGCAGGATATTTGCCTAAAGCAGAAGGCTCTGTTTTATGTGCTTTGTTTTGTTATATCCATGCTCATAAGAAAAAGGCTGGCAGGCAGATTAGGCGGAACCCTATTTTGAGAGCCACTCAATCGTTTCCTAAGCTCACATGGAGTTATAAAGTTGGTTCTCAGAAGTCTCCATTTTCTCTTGGAATCCTTTCTGAATGAAGGGCCTTGCGGCTGCTTACTATTCTTTTAGAGGGTGACACCTATTCTCTACTCTCTTTTACTTTGCATATCATTTTTCAAGCTTTCTGGGAAGCGCTGCTACACTTCTATGAAGAGACTCCAACTGCCAATCTTGAAATATTCTTTGAAACCAGTAACACCAGGTGCTCTGTTCAAGAAGCAAAAGAAGCAGCTCCATAGAATATACAATGCAACATTTGTTCACAGCAGCATTGGCTACACACACACACACACACACACACACACACACACACACACACTGCTGCCTAAATAGCTCAATGTTTCTCTTAAAACACTCCAAGAGTTTCAGGAGACTCAAGGAAACTTTCAACAACAAAGAAACAGAATGAAACAGAAGAATCAAGGAAAACATTAAAAAAAAAAAAAAAAAAAAAAAAAAAAAAAAAAAAAAAAAAAAAAAAAAAAAAAAAAAAAAAAAAAAAAAAAAAAAAAAAAAAAAAAAAAAAAAAAAAAAAAAAAAAAAAAAAAAAAAAAACCACCAAGTTGAGCAGGGCCTGTAATAACATACTTAACAGAAAGGAAATTGGAAAGGAAGATGAAATTATGCCATCAACCTGTAGAGAAGAATGTTCTGTTTTAGAATGATGAAAGATCTATTCTTTATAAGCGATTTTGGAGATGTAGGTTTGTTTTGTGATATCATGTTAAGAAGCTAAAATGAGGTCAGGGTCCACTGGAGGATGTTATTATTTTTCTGGACATAATTTATGAATAAAACCAAAATAAATGTCATAGTAGATGTCAACATGATGTTCTCTATATTTTCAGAGAAAATGTTTATTTTTCTCTTAATTTTATACAGCCTTGTTCATTAAAAAGTGGAGACCTGCAAAGCAGAGAAGCCAGACCCTGTCTCACACAGACAGCGCCACCTGCCTCACATTTACAGATCCCCAAAGCAGTGGCCACCAGCACTGCAGTATCTTCTTTGGCATTTAGTTTTTTAGAAAATATTTTTGGGATACAGGTATCAACCATGGTGTTTCACAATCTACCACTGAGCTGCACAACCTAGCACAACATACCAGCGCAGTGTTCCACAGTTTAAACATGTGATTCAACATCTCCATTTCTTTCTGGCTGTAATGATATGTAATAATGTATTATTTCATGGCATTTTAAAAGCCATGGCTCCTTTATGATAGTCCAGAATGAATACAGCTCATTCTTCTCCTTAGCTAATTTCGACATTTAGCAGGAATATTTGTGACTAGAAAATGTTAGGCCTTTTTTTTTTTTTTTTGGTCTTTTTGAAATGGGTCTCACTATGCAGTTCAGGCTGGCCTTGAACTCACTTTTGTGGCCCAGGCTGGTCTCAAACTTGCACCAATCCTCCTGCCTCAGCCTCCCAAGCACTGGGATTACAGGCTTGTGCCACCACACCTGGCTAGACCTATCTTCTTAACAGAAGTAATATTATACCTTGTTTAGGATTTTATTTCTTTAAACTTATTATCTCCTTAACCTAATTTTGGGCTGCTGTACACAATTTTGTTTGGGTGGCTAAATTTCTCTTTTGGGCATTTCAGAATTTCTTCTTCTAAATTTCTCCAGGTCTTGGCACTTACAATTTGTTGTGGCCAACACTGACCACCAGGCACTGCTTCCATCATAGCCTTACTTTGCTGTGATCCTTGTAAGCCTGTGTGTGTGTGTATGTGTGTGTGCATGTAAGTGCACTGCTTAAGAGTCCCTTTTCATTGCTGTTTTCCCCTTGCTGTTACTTACTCTTCACACTGGCAGTGAAAGGCACTGGATGCTGTTGTACGCTTATGTCTAAAGGTTCTCTTCTTAGCCTCTTGACCAGTAGGATTGTGTTCTTGCATTTCAGAATACTGGGCTTCTGGACTTCAAAACCTGACTGGTGACCCTTCTGTTATACTGCTTTACATCAAAATATTACAGTTCAGTCTTACACTTGCTTTTTTTTTTTTCTTCACATCTTAGATTCATGAAGTTAACAATCACCTTCATTAATTGCCTGCTGTATTTATTTTAATGTGATCAGAAAATGTGTGCACTCCCTTTTTCACTGGCAGTCTGGGTTTTTAAGGGAATAATTTTGTCAACTATTGTATCCCTGATCTTTGTAATGAAATTCCTCTACAGAAGAGGTGAAAGGGCTCGAGCAACGCCTCTCATTGCTCTGGCTTATTAGACAGAATGAAGGTTTCTAGGTAGGATGAAAGAAATAATCCAGGAAGCAAGCCAGGAAGAAAAGGGGGTGGAACGAAATTTAAGCCAGTGTCAAGAGGTTGGGGAACGGAAGAATGTGACACAGAGGAGGGGGAAAAAGGATAAGCTACTTTGGTAAATCTCTCCATCCGTCCTTAAAGGCCTCTTGCAAAAGCTTGTTTGTGGTCTTTCCCACATCTTGGTCCCTCATCTCTACATTTCATATGTCTCACTCATAGCCCTTTCTGGTTTCTACTTTGTGTGATCGGTGTTTGCGTGGACTCCAGTGACCCCGACATCCAGTCCCTACAGTGGGCAAGGTACTTCCCTTGAAATCAAGCATGTTGCCAGCTACTGGAGACAGAGAGATGACTGGCATGCCTTCCCCACCCCCTCAACTTCTTTCAGTCTCCCTGTTCCCTCAGGCAGTCTCCCTTGCTGAACGTGCTCTTCCTTTCCTTCACCCTCCTCTGTCTTTCAAGGACCGGGCACAAACTCTTCAGGAAGCTTGTTCTCAGCTGCCAAGTAGAACACCTTGGTAGCAGCCACACTTCTCTTCCAGCCCTTCCTATATGTAGGAACTTCCTGTTTCTAAATCTCCCAGTGGACTCCTGGCAAACTCTCCCTTTGAATTGCCGATATCCATGCTTCACAATTGCTGGTTCATGATATATGGCTACTAAACGTTAGTTGAACTAAAAGTTGATTAGTTTCCTCAAAAAAAGGACTAGAAGTGAGAAGACCGAGCAGCAGACTTGGTTAGAGCCCTATTTTACAAAACAAGAAAATGACTGAGACACAGTCACATTCTGTAAACACAGGCAGGGTCAGTGCTGCTGTGTGCCTCCTACCAATAGCCAGCAGAGGGAAGGAAAAGAATGCAGGCTGAGGCTTGCTCAGTAAGAAGTAGATTAGCAAGTGACTACTGCTCATGGGTAAGAACTCAAAAAAATCAGACAGAGACTTCTAGAATGAATCAGATTAAAGCTGGAACTAAAGCAAAGCTGTTTGGAAAACAAAATCACAACTCAAAAAAAAAAAAAAAAGAGGGGGGAATAGTGGGAGACAGATTTGAGTAAACTTCTAATTAATTTTACTCTTAAATGTGAAGATAGCATTTTACTTTATGAAAAGTTGACCCAATATGCAGCCCAAAGCAGTGGGAGGAGTCTGAGTACCCCATTTGATTTCAGAAGTCCTGCTTTTAGGTTTCTCAAAATGTAAGGGCTCTGTGATTTTGGGTGGGGTATTTGGTATCTCTGCGCCTTAGTTTCTCTTTAAGTCATGAGTAGAGAATTTTGTATTTACAGGATCATTGTTGAGGATCAACTCTCTTTTCATTAATATGTTCAGGTTTGTTTTTAAGATTACCATATCCTAGGCAGTTTAGGTTCTCAGATAATCTTTTGTAGCTCTTTGGTACGACAGGACTGAAGTCCTAGGTGGATGTCTCTAGCTGCAAGAGAGTCTGGAGAAATGGCTTCCACTTTTGCTTTTTTGTTTGCCCTCTATAAAAGGAAGAATTTAAGGCAGGGAAGAGTCAGTTAAGGCTTCAGGTTAGTCAACACTGCTAGTACCCCATACTCAGTTGTAGCAGCATATAAAACAAGATGGAAGAAAGACATCACGATATTAACAAGCTAAGCCATGGACATGGGATAGTGAATCTAATTAAATTATAAATTAAAGATATAGAGATAGTGACAGGGTCAGCTCCCCAGCACACATTCCTGAAATAGTACTCCTGTCCCAGTTTCTAGGAAAAATAATATATAGATAATTTTTCTGCACTGAGTAGGAGATTACTATTTTTTAAAATTTCTTTTAATTACCAGTTACCAGTTGGTTGTTTTTTTTTTTTTTTTTCCCTATATATCTTCTACCTCTGCTCCCTAATATGACTTTAGGATGGGCTCCATTTTCCAGGATTTTTTTTTTTCTCTTTTTCCCAATAACTCAACTATCTTGTGTTTAATTTTCTGTGATTCCAATTCTTGACTATTGCTTCTGTGGCTACAGGAGAAGGAAGAGGAGGATGAGGAAGAAGGAAAATTCAAGCTAGACACAGGCATGTATGTGCATTCTAACAGTAGCCATCAGTTCACAGTACAAAGTACTGCAACAGGTCATGGGGGTATATTTTTGGCAAGGCAGGACAGGAACAGTGCAAGAGAGCTTTCAGATTAGGGGCTTGACCTTGGCCTGTATCAGGCATTATATACCTACACTATGTCAGCTAAAGACTGCCCTCTTACCAAATCTGGGAGTGGATGGGTAGCAAGGGAATGCAGAGTGGATTTGCCTTTCATCAGGGTAGTGGAGTACTAGAATTGGGAGGGGAAGTAGAAAGCTGACAAAACATGACAAGAAAAACTAATGTGTTAAGAAACAAAACTGGGTTTAGAATAAAGTATAATAGCCTATGCAGTTGGGCAACACCCAGTGAAAACAATATCACTACTGGACTAATTATCAGCATGAAGATGTAACTCTGAATCACACAGGATAACAGAGAGGAGTCTGGATATTGAGAGAAAATGACTGATAGGGTCTACTAATGGTAAGTGAAAAGTTAGCTTCCCACAAAGCGTATGCCAGGGAAAACATTTTTAAAATGTCTTTGCTTGTTACCCTTTAGTCCTACATGGTTAGGTATGAATACCCATTATGATAAAAACATCAATGAAGAGCTATATGTATGTTAGGAAAAAATTATAATATAAAATGATTTCTGACTTTACAAAGAGAATTTTCTTCAAGATTCAGCCTAAGAAAGTGAGAAACATATGCTGCTAACTGACAGTGAGACAGAAAAATGCAGCCCACCTTCCACTGCAATTCAGGGTCATTATATATGCTGGGCCAGCAAGCTCCTGTTTCACAAAGAAGAATTCATTAAGTAGAAAGTAAGTCAATAAAAATGAGCTTTATTAAAAAGAACTATGGTAATTAAAGGTATTTGGTAAAAACTAGCCCAGTTATAAAGTGGAAATGACTCAGCAGTGAGTTAAGAAATGAAATCATATACCATGGCATCTTCTTCTCATTTTAACTTATTGTAAAAAAAACCAATGTGGCATGCCATATAATTAGTAATAGACAAGGTGAATGCCAACATGCTGGAGACAGAAGTGCTTATGTGAAACTTGTTGTTCTTTCCATAACACTGAGTTATAGTAGTGACAAAGTGGTAGCCCAGGAACTGGTCAGTGAGGATAGCAAGAAAGGCCCTGACTCTGGCTGCTGCTGCTGCAGACAGACAGAGGTGATTTCCACTAAAGCTGTTTTCCAGTTCAGACGAAATGAAATTGCTTCATCTCTAGAGAACTTAAAGCTACATTCTAGGGTACATATAGTTAAGACTCTCTGAGAATCCTGAGATCAAATGATGCTTCTGTGGAAAAGAAATGTGTAAGCTGGTCACATGGCACATGACCGAACTGCTACACATTAAAGGGTAACAAAATGGCTGAGCAATATGGCTTTTTAAGGAATCATCCTACCCAAGCTCATGTGGGCTAAGTCACCTGATTTGAACATGAGGCAAACACACACATGCTTCAAGACCAAGACACCAGCATGCTTAGTGTTTTTGCAGGACTTGGATGTAAGAACTTGAGGGAAGCCAGAGGACATGGGCCTGGCCAGCACATCTCCCAGAGACCCCTCTGCTCAGTGTGACCTTGTGGTCTGAATGACAATGTCACCTGGAAGACAAGAGGAATGGTCTGAGGCTTGTTTTTGCCAGTGATGCCACAAAATGAGCCACTGCCTGGGCTACACTTTCTAATATGACATCCTCAAAAGCAAGAAGTGCTTGCTCACTAAAGGATAAAATTTAAAGGATAAAAATTAAAGGTTTACAGGTGGTCCAATCACGAGAAGGCTTCATGCGGAATTCTACTGGCTGCCTCAGCCTTGCACCAAACATGGGGCGGGGGGCAGTGAAGGAAGCATGGTGAGAAGTGAGATGGGAGAAGTCTGGAAATTTCCAGTCACACAGATAATAAATAATTCACCTAAGATCCACCACAGTATTGGTGTGCTACAAATTAGAACATAGCATTTGGGGCTCTGTGCAAGCCACACAACCTTTCCTGCCTACCTCGGAGACTTGCTAAGATAAGCAAGTGAAATATGGCCTGCAAGGGTGATTTACGAACTATAAATCCTTCAATAATTTATTGAGGTATGTGGTCTAACTGGTTAAAAAAAAAAAAAAAAAAAAAAAAAAAAAAACCTTGGGAAGCAGGAGGAGGAGGGAGTGTCTGAAAAGGAGAGGTCTTTTCCAGTCCCTGGAGGCTGTAGACATTTTTCCCCTTGAGATGTCTCCCCACACACAGAACAGCATATGTGAGGGCAGAAAAGGGGATATTTTATCTTATAAAAAATAAATAAAAGTAGGGTAACTTAGTTCAGGAGATGGGTTACTTGATATCTGATCCTATCAATTTACTATGCTACTTCAGTTAAAAGCATTAGGAAAAATCTTGACTCTCAAACTATCTTACCTAAAGAATGTAAAAGCCTTCCACTCACAGTCTGCTGTCCTATGACCACAGGAAAGGAAAGCACAACAAAACCACCACTTTCCATGTCTCAGTGTGGTTCAGGATCAGTTTTCCCTAAATTTGTCCCATGGCTCCTCACACAGGTATGCTCTGTGCATTTAATGGCTGTGTTTGTTTAGACAGAAGAGAAACAAATAGGCTGGCTTAAACTTAAGTTAATACATGTTCTTGGTATTTATAAAGTTAATTTCCATTCAATCTTCCAACCAATGAGTACCTACACACTAAAGTAGAGGGAAAGGCGATGTGATGAAGTATCCTCCACTATAGAAATGGATACATAATTCACTAGCAGATATACAGTGACACCTGGCTTTATGAATGCTTTTGTTTTGAGAACGATTTGATTCACAAACAGAAGTGTTCAGCAAAATTTTGTTTTTGATTGCAAATTCTGCATTGGGTGATGAAGATGACTGTGACTATCTTTTCCACAATGATAGAATAAAATAAGTTTGTGAAGCAAGGTACCACAGTATGTATGCATGCACACAACCAGCTCTCGGAATTTTGTTTCTTTCTTTTCCTAAAAGTATCACACAAAAACTCAAACATGCGAGCTCAGCAGGATGGCTCAGTGGTCTAAAGCGCCTGCTTAGGAAAGCGTGGGCGGCCGCAGGGACCGTGGTTCGATGCCCGACACCACATGCTGTGCCAGCCCTGCCCTCAGGGCAGGCTGAGCTAGCCATAGAAAAATAAATAAACAAACAAACAAAAGTTCTAAAACAAGAAAAAAAAATTAAAACATGCAAATGCAGTGTAATGGATGCTCATGGCCTGGCTTCAGCCCCTCATCAATTTTGGTTTCATCTTTCCCTCAGCCACTCTCCCAACTCGGCATTAATTTAAAGCAAATCCCAACCACTGTATCATTCCACTGTAAATATTTTATTATTAAGTTCCAAAGGACAAGGATTCTTTGAAAAAGAACATAACAACATCATTGCCATACATTTAAAAAAGTTCAAATGCTCCCAAATTGTTTCAATTTATTTATTTTTGGAATACCAGAGGTTGAACTAGGGCCTTTGCAGTGAGCTACATCCCTTGCTTTTGTCCAAATCTGTCCACATTGTTTCTTAATTTTTTTATTATTTGTCAACTTGTGAGATTTTTCTCAGTGAAACTGACAGCCAGAGGAGAAAGCTTCTCAAAGAGCCTGCCCTCCACAGCTGAGGCTGGGATTCCCCACCTTTCCTCCCCATTTCTGCATGATCTCCCCTGACCATGCCCATGCCCATGCCCATGCAGGAAAGAGGTGGCATCGATGCTACATTTTAGGTTGTATAAAAATTAGTATTTGATAGAAAAATGTAAACAGCAAAGCAGCAGAGCAATGGATTAAACAGCACTTAAAAATGTTTTAAGAATGATCACATTAGGGGCTGAGGATATAGCTTAGCAAAATAACTGCTTGCCTAGCAAGCTCAAGGGCCTGAGTTCAATCCCCAGTTCTGCAAAATGAAACAAACAAAAGAGTGATCACATTCTCGATGGTCAAAATGTTGAGCAGGATGTCTTCAGGTAAGAATATACTTCAGTATCACACGTGTGTGACCCCCAAAAGGAACACATTAGAGGGCATATCTAAAATAAAATGATCTACTCCAAAGTTTCTGAAAAGTCTTACAACCATTACATCCTCTCAAAAGATCTTCAGGAGTACAAAAGTTAAAATGAAGGCTTTCAGTGAAACAAGGATCCTTCACAACCTCCAAGGCTTTGCTCCCACTTCTCAGCTGTCCCTGTCTGTCTCCCACTTTACTTAACACACATGTGGAGGACTAGTTTCCTAAACATGGATGTCACCTCTCACACAAAAGCCTTCCATTGTTCCTCACTCTACAAAACACAGTTCAAAGGCCTAAATGTGACAGCTGAAAGGTAACCCACCCCCATCCAACTTTTCTGGTCTTTGCCTGCTGCTCCTTTCCACCGTCCCCAGTGCTCTGTACATGCTGTAGTAGCTCCACACTCTTTCCTCTACCTGGAGCTTTTACTTCCCCAAAATGCAGATGTGAGCTTGCCAGGAAGAGATAAAGAAAGAATACGTGATCTTTGGTTCCAGGGATCTCAAAACTTAATGGGAGACACAAATTAAGTCAACAAATTTCTATAGAGGAATTCTGTTATGGATTTGAGACTATTCACCAGTATTTGGCAATATTAACAGGCATAAAATATGTGGAGAAAAAGACTGTAATCTATGATGCTAAAACTCCAAGCCATGGTATGGTAGTCCAAGAAATGACTCTGCAAGCTTTTGTACTTTATTACAAGTAATACCCACAAGAGATTACAATCACAAACTCAAATATAACTGGTTTACTTTAAGAAACCTCTGTTGCCAAATAAACACACATATCTGTGGGAACCAAACTGGAACTATTTCCTAGCAAGGGCAGGCTAGGCAAGCTACATGAAGAGAATGAAGTAATTATCTCCAGTGAAGTATAAAGCAAACCAATATACACAGAGCAGGAACCAGTTCAATATGATACTGAAAAGTCAAGTTGTTTTAAGGAGTACGCCACACTTGAGCTGCATTTACTCCAATGCCATTTAAATGATGAAAGCATTTTAAAATTTTTGTTCTAAAAAAATATAATGCATTCCAACAAATGGGTATATACAGTCTAATTTAAAACACACACACACACACACACACACACACACACACACACACGTACACACACGTACACATACATAACCAAACAATCATGACCCATTGCCACCTCCCAGATTAAGTAAACATTACTAGCACTTTGGAAGTTCTTAGAATTCCTTTCCCCAAACCAGGCATGGTGCGCATGCCTGTAATCCCAGCACTTGGGAGGCTGAGGCAGGAGGATCAATGCAAGTAAAGAATTCCCTTCCCCAAAAATCTTCCATTTGTTTCCTGTGAATAGTAACCACTACCTGGCTTTTTGTGTTAACCACTCCTTTGCTTTTCTCCATAATTTTACATTAATGCATTTTGTCATCCACAAACATTTGGTTTTAGTTTTAGAAAATAGCATAACAAGCATGAACTAGGAGTCTAGGGAAAGACAGAAGGTCAAAAGAGACAACAGGGGGCTAGTGCGGCACATCTCTTTGAGGATTTACTAGGTCCTTGGCTGGAGAAGTTGGAGGCAGCTGAGGCAGAGGCTTCACAGTGCCCCAGTTATGGCCTGAAGCAGGGACTACTGTCAGCATCCCTACAGCCCCAGGTGTGGGCTACTCTGTATCTTGTTCCAGTACTTACTGGGATAAAGCATCATATCATATAATTTGCTGTTCTTAAGTATACAGTTCAGTAGAACTAAGACCATTCATACCATGTGTGGCCATCCCCATCATGTATCCCCAGAACTGTTTTTCTCTTTGAAAACTGAAGTTTTGTGTCCACGGAGCATGAACTACTGAGCATCTTCCCCTCCCCACAGACCCTGGCAATCACTGCTTTACTTTCTGTCTTTATGAACTTGATTTCCCTAGAAACTTCACAAAAGTAGAATTATACAATGTCTTTTTTTAATTTTACTCTTTTATTTATTCATTTTTGTTCTTGGTCTTTTTTTTTTTTTTTCTGGTGGTACCAGGGATTGAACTCATGACCTTGCCCTTGCCAGGCAAGCACATACTCCACTGAGCTATCTCCCCAGTCCCCCATACAGTGTCTTTTTTTGTGATCAGCTTACTTTACTGAGCAAAACATCTTGAAGTTTTATCAGTGTTGTCCAACGTGATGGACTGCTCCTTCCTTTTAAAGGCTCAATCATATTCTGTTGTAGTCTAAGCCTATTTATTTATCTGTTGATCCACTGCTGTAGTTTGGCTATTGACCCATGGATGGCTGTACTTCCACTTTTTGGCTACCATAAATAATGCTGCTGTGAACATCGCTGAACAGATGTGTCTGATCAAGTCCCTACTTTTTAGTTCTTTTGGGTTGATAGTACTTGTATAAGTGAAATTGCTGGTTCATAATTTTAGTTTAGTTTTTTGAGGACTCACAATACTTTGTAATTTATTCAATCCCAGGAAGGCAGGGAATATAATTTCTATGATTTGGATCTTTATAGTTTTTGAGACTGTGATGGTGCAGAATATGGTCTATAGAGACAAACTTCCCATGTGTCCTTCAAAATGATGTGTACTATAGATTGTTCTATGTTTAGTCTTGTTAGTGGACAGTGTTAGTTAAGTCTTCTATACCTTTACTAATTTTCTATCTATATGTCCTCTCCATTTATAAGTAGTGTGTGAGAGATGAAATGTCTGCATATAATAATAAATTCTTCCACTTGTTTTTATTCTATCAATTTTTGCTTTCAATATTTTGAAGATTTTTTTTACTAGGTATATAAACATTTAGGGGTCTCAGCTCCTTTATTATTATGAAATTATTTTCTTTATCACTGGTAATATTCTTTGCTCTGAAATCTAGTATATATTAATATAGCTAGTTCTGCTTTGATTTTCCTTGACTATCTTTGATTAGAAATAATAGTCCATATACAGAACAAATAATCATCTCCAAGAAAAGAATCTGACGAAATCATAACAGATATACTAAAAGGTCTAGAGTGATAGAACAGGTAACTTCTAAAGCAGCAGCCCCAGCTGCTGGCTATGACTTTAAGAAATTGTGTTAGAAAGGCAGATTCTCAAGCTCTTTCCCAGACCTACTGAACCCCAGAAATCTGTCTCCTTAGCTGATATACATGAGCGTCATCATCAAGTTTGCATGTCACTGCCTAATATATCCCTTCTAATTGCTGATTTTAGAGTCAGTATTTGCATTAACTAACTCAGTGCAATACTACTTTGGATGATAAGCCGAACTAAAATTTTCTTTAGTTAAAAGGCATTTCTGCAAACCCATTTACATAATATTGTCCTACCAAGGGATGATTTTGTGTGTGTTGGTTATACACTAATAATACTCCAGATTATAATAACAGATTAAATAACTATATGAAGAATTTAAATTTATTTTAAATAGAGCCATATTTCAGGAATACAGGAAAACACTCAATGGTTTGAATTTTTAGCTGTGATTCTTAAAGGTAGAAGATACTTCTTGTGGAAACATTATAATGAATTTTCACTGCATGTGACTAGTGAGTCTTGCAGATGAATCAGACTTGGGTTCGACTCAAAAATTCTCTCCTCTTAAGACAACTCTGTATAAGGCAGAACTTTCATTTTCCTTTAGGTCTAGTGCAGTAGGTGGGCCACATTCTCAGTGTAGTTTCTGTACTGTGCAGGCAGCCTGGGCACAGATAGGCTTTGAGCACTACCCCAGGTGGGGTAGCTGCTTGTTGCTGCTGGCCTCTTCCACATCTAAGCTCCTCTCCACGTGTACTTTGTATACTTCATCTCTTCTGCACCCTGCTCCTCTGACCACAGAGCATAGGGATTGTGTACCTTATGACAGGTGAGCAACTAGCCTGCACTCACACTATCAGGGAGTCCTAGGTCAAGGTGGCTGCTCAGCTCCCTGACTCCAAGCCCTGGAGAATTACCCGGGGCTGTGCTTGCTACTGGCTGTGACTTCAAAAAATAATAAAACAAAAACTCAGGATACAAAACACTTTTTTTTTAACTTGAAAAATTTCAACAGACATCTACCAGAAAACAGTTTAGCTTACTCACAACATATTTCTAAATATGAAAGAAACCCCAGAGGTAAAGAAAGCCTTTGCCACCTGCAAGCTACTGCACGGGCCCCAACACACACTGTGCTACACAGCCCTAGGCCAGGGACACCCTCCAGCTAGAGGTCCCAAAGTCACTTCAGTAAGCACCTTTCATTTACTATGGACAGTTTGGGATTAAAATGTATACACTGAACATTTCAAAATGTTTCATTTTAACGTTGTAGCACTGAGGACTGAACCTAAGGTCTCATGCATGCTAGGCGAGTGCTCTACCACTGAGCCAAATGTTCACGTCCAGTCTTTATGGTTTACAAGCCATATATATATATATATATATATATATATATATATATATATATATATATATACATATATATATATACGTATATATATATATACACACATATATATATATATAATGGTTTTCAGAGAAAAATCAAGAATTACTAATTGTACTGTAGAAATTTTATTACAATGAAATAACTGTGGATTGCAGTATTTTACTTGTACTTTATTAACTGATTAAAAGCACTCAACATAAAACCAAACACCTTCATTTGTAGGAACATAGGAATAAATCAGAATGAACTACTGTATTCTTAAACCAAGGTTAGTGTGAAGTACTGGTGTTATTTAGATAACTGAGGTGGCATAATAGGTGGTTTCTTCTACAAAGAAATGCAAACAGAACTCCATACTTCTTATAATTTCCTTGTATCAGAACCAAACAAAATATTTAATATTTGTTTTATACCTTACACAAGAATTTTCTTTCAAAACCCCATACACACAGCAATTGGTTGTTACCAAAAGAATGTGAAAGCCTAAAGCAAGAGACTCTTTAAAGGACAGGCTTTCTCTTTATTAGTTCTCATTTCTATTACCATAAAAATGGAGTAATGAAAATGAATTTCCAATGTTCTGATAACAGATTAAAAAGAATCAGGTGATTGGAAAGAATTTTAACAACATAACATTAAGGAAAGAGGAGGCTATACAACAAAACCAAAAAGCATCTCTATATGAACTTGAAAAATTCATGAGGAAAAAACCTCTTACTGATTGTCTAGACAATCATGAGCCATTGCTGACTTGGCTTGTTACACTTTTAATTTCCCTTGAATATGTGGTTGATTTAAACGTGACCATTTACACAGCCCTTATCTATGATTTCAAAGATGATCAGTTCAAAGTTTAATAAATCTCTTGATATTGAATTTTTAAACCTTTGAAATCTTGTATTTCGTCATGTACTGTTAACATTGAAGCAAAGTTGCATGATTAAGAGAAAATTCCATCTCTCCTGATTAAATTTCAGTAATTGAACATAAAAACGTGCGACAAGAACTGCCATATAAATGAACTGCCAGCATACATTATGACACTACAGTGCTACTTAGGTAAGAGAACGCTCCTAGAAACCGGCGCAATGAGGAGCCAACTAGAGAAGTAGAGGAAGTAAGCCATCCCTGAAATAAGAAGGAAGGCCATTAAGGCTCAGGGCCAGGTGTGTGAAGGAGGTGCTGTTGATCTGCAGGACTGGAGATTAACTGTGTGGGACACACTGAGGCCTTACCCACAGCAACTACCAGCTCCCCTTGCTATATTTGGTATCAAAGTCTGACTGAAGTGCTGTTTACAGAATCCTTGCTCTTACTAGCTTTTTTCTTTTAAAAGCTAGGGATTTGGTTTCAGCCAGTGTCAGCAAGAGAGCACATTCATGAGAAAAAGAAAAATAGTCATGTTCAGAGACAGTCTCACATTAAGATGCAATTAGTGTTAACTTTTAGAGTCAAGAACAATTTGAAAAGCTACATTTCAAACAAGAACAAGGATGACAATGACCACAGGGTCATCAAGTCCCCATGCACCTATCAGAAAATTCCTCTGGACAAAGCCTGTAAGTGGTAAGGTTCTGAAAGAATGACATGACATGAAAATAATTTGAAGAGTTTAATATTTATAAGTAAGGAAGCATGGGAGAAGTCATTGCTCTGAAGGTGCTCCTAGAATTGCTATAAAGCACTGGAATCTAGTTCAAGTTAACATCATAGCCTTGAAATATTAAAGATAAAGTGTTGGTTCTGAGTAGGTATTTGTATTGCAAGCAAGAACGGCTGGATGTGGTAGTATCAGTCTCTAAGAGGTTTTTTTTTTTTTTTTTTTTTTCTCCAAGACAGAAATAAAACCCTGGAAATCTTGCAGAGTAGAACCTGATTAATAAATGGATTGTTTTACATGAATTCCAATATATGCAGGGTTAAACATTCTACTAAATTTATGTATACTTACAATAAAAGTAATTGAAGTATTTTAGTTTTAAGGTGGATGATTATCTCACCAACAACCAAGTTATGGAAAAGGCCCTATTTTCCTATTTATGGCTCTTGCTATATGGTGAGAAACATTTGACCTGTGATTCCTCATTTTGCATCCAGCTCACTGTAGAACCTCAATAAGCCACACATTTCTGGATGATAATCACAAACTCAGACTCTGAGCACAATGAAAGTTAGTATAAATTTCCCGTGACATTTTCTTTTCCTTTCTCTTTTCTTTTCTTTCTTTCTTCCTTCCTTCCCTTTCTTTTCTTTTCTTTTTAAATCATAGGACTGACAACTAACCATGACAGACATAAGAGAAACTATCTTATTTACTTTTTCCATACTTTACTAATTAATTTTACATCTTAACTACACTTGATCCTTCTAAGAGAAAATTCAAATATACATATTCTATTTTCATAGAAAAAGAAACAAAACAAAATATGGCACAAGAGCTAGCATTGCCGGAATAGCCACTGTTAGTCTGAATCCCAGAAATTGCCATTACATGTGATTTTTTGTTTGTTTTGGATTTTTTTTGCGACAGTGTCTCCCTGTATAGCCTAGGTTGGCCTTGAACTCATAGCAATCCTGTCTGAGTCTCCCAAACACTGGGATTACAGGCATACAGCACCTTGCCTAGCACCTGCAATTTTTAAGTGTTATTTTGTTGGCTTATGCTTTCAAGAGCTACATCTTTTAAAGTAAATCACTTGTTCTGAATTATTTAATATAAGCACATAAGCAGTGAATCTTCTTTAAGACAAGAACTCTGTCATTGAGCTCATAATCCAGTTAGCAAGTGGCATCATGAGACAAATGCGAAGTGTGTGGTGTGTGGAGAGTCAGTGAAGGGAAAGAGCTTAGCCAACTAGAGAATTAAAAAATAAAACCTTAAATATAAGGGCACCCTTTGTGATGAGGTTTCAGAAATGAATACTACTATGATAGGCAAACAGAGGAAGAAAGATATCCAAAACAAAGGGAAAAAAATCAAGAACAAAATAAACAGTCAGAAAAGCTCAAGGAAAATCAGGTGGCTTGGCCAAAGCCAAAGACTGTGTGTGCGGGGGAGAGTGGAAGGGACTGATGGGAACTTTAGGGTACCACTTAGCATCATGGCTCTTCCCTTAAGGAGTCCAGACAGAAGAGGGGAATGAGGAGGCTGTCCCCAAGTAGCTAAGCTGAAACTGGGCCAACGAAGTACACAATACCTTACCACACTATGAACTCAGGAAAAACCAAAATCATGTTTTTTCACTACGTCTATCCCTACAGCTCATTATAGCAAGACTTACTTGTTAAATAACTCAATGAAATAGATAAACTGAGTCATTAAAAGTAGACATGAAAATTTCAATTTTGGTTTTAGTACATCTGTCAGTTAAACAAGTTATTACATGATTTGTTTAAAAGGAATGAACAGCCAGGCATGGTGGCACACACCTGTAGTCACAGCATTTGGGAGGCAGAGGCAGGAGGATCAGTGCAAGTTCGAGACCAATCTGGTCTACAAAAGTGAGCTCAAGGTCAGTCTGAACTGCATAGCGAGACCCTGTCTCAAAAAGACTAAATAAATAAATAAATAAATAAATAAATAAATAAAATGAACAATACAGTGGAGTTCTCTTTACTCCACATTTTTTCTTCCTAGGATACTCAAAATATATAAATAGAAGAAATATTGATAAACTTTAAATGCCAGAAAGTATCAAAAACTTATATACTATTGGAGACTAGTTTGGCATATTATCAACTATTTGTATAAAAACACTGAGGGCCAGCCAGATAGCTCAGTGGACTAAAGCACGTACTTAGGCAGACACAAGGACTGGGGTCTGATCCCCAGCATACCATGCTGGCCCCACCCCAGTGGCACGCTGAGACTGGGCCTGTTGGCACACACCTGCAATCCCAACACATGGGAGGCTGAAAACAGGAGAATCAATGTGATTCTGATCTGTGCTGTGAGACCCTGTAGACTCTGTACTAAGTTAAAAAAAAAAAAAAAACAAAAAAACTTTTTTTGAATAGCTATTTATCAAACATGGCATCTAATTTATAAAATCCTTTTTTTAAAATCACTTTTCCTCCTTCTTAAATTGGTTATTCATATCTACTTTTCAAAGCACTGCTTGGGACGTGGGGTATAGCACAGCAGTAAATGTGCTTAGCATGCATAAAGCCCTGGTTCAGTCCTCAGCACTGCAAAAAAACAAAAATTAAATACATAAAAACTTTACTTTAAGCTGAAAGCTTTTCATAATAGCCACAGAAAACTGTAATATTTCAAAATGTCCCTTTGCACTGGCCTTTCAGCTCCTGGGGGGCTAAGGCAGTAAGCTCTTGCCTACTCCCTGCTGCATCCTGTAAGTATTCCAAAGGAGCCATGGACTAAGGACACCCTTGCCATTAGGGTGCCAGGACTATCTGCAAGCATGTAGGGAAATAGTGCAAAGAACTTCCTCTGGAAATCATTCTCCAGAAATCACATGTAGGAAGAACCTCGGGACTCAGATCTCTCACTCTGGTGGGGGCTGGAGTGGAGGTACACCAGTGAGTTTTGGCTAGTATAAAAGAGGGAACTTGATTGTTCCGCCATCACTAAGCGCTTCTAAGTCACTGGAAATAAGCGAGAAAGTGAGGCATACAGAGAAGACTACTGAATATAGCAGTGATTATGGGCAAAGCATTTACTTCTTTCTCCTTTTTAATAAAAAGACATAGAAGTGTCCTATTTAATAAAGTGACAATAGTATTTCTGATTTGTTTGCTTAATGTCTAATTCTTGCCTGATTCTGCTGCACTTTAAAATTTGAAAAGGAGGGCTAGTGCGATAGCTCTGCAGACAAAGCACCTGCCTAGGCAAGTACAGGAACCAGGGTCTGATCCCTGGCACTGTCCCTGGGCACAATGAGCTAGCCACCAAGACTGTGTGTGGTGGCTCACACCTGTAATCCCAGTGCTGGGGAGGCTGAAAACAGGAGGACCACTACCCCTCTGAGCTGTATAGTGAGACCCTGTACCCAATATGTAGAAATAAATAAATAAAATTTGAAAAAGAACATTTTTCTTGTAAAGTGGTCATAGTCATTTTAGCCCAGATTAAAAGCTTTACACACATCTGTGCAAGGCACTACAGTAGCACTGTTATCAGTGCTGGACAGTGGTTCACACAACCCAACAACACATTAGTTTGATACAGTGCAATGTCCAATAGTGTAAAAGAAAACTAAAACTTCAAAGTACTGTGAAGAGGCTAAATTTTTTTTTTTTTTTTTGGGACCGGGGTTCGAACTCACGACCTTGCACTTGCCCAGCAGGCACTTGTGCCTCGGAGCTATCTCCCCAGCCCGGCTAAATTTTATTTACAAAGAAAAATTTAAATTTCCATTAGATCAACCTATAATATAAATTCTTATTTTATAATAAATCATAACCTATATTAACTGATTATGATAAAATATTTGAAAAAATCAGTAATTAAAAACAGAAATATTCTTACATGGCTTGGGAAAAATCAGTTTACTATAAACAAGAAGTATTTTGTGAGACCCATATACTTAATCCAGTTAAATCAGTTTCAGTTTTTGTGGCATCCAATAACTGTTGCAGAATATATATGTGAGTGAAATGAAAGAAAAATTTATCCTAATCGTCTCTTGATAATAGGGTACTGTAAGTGTACTCTTCCTCTAATTTTTAAAAAATATATATTTATTTATTTACTTACTTACTTGGTTCAGGGTCTTACTACACACCCTGGACTCATGGTGATACTTCTGTCTCTGCCTCCCTAGTGCTGGGATTACAGGCGTGGGCTACCTTCCCAGCTTCCCCAACTGGCTCTGTAGTCCAGGAGGAGAGGCCTACTTGGCATGCAGTACCAGCAATAGAACTTGGGTCCTTGCACGGGCCAGGCAGGTACTTATCCCAATGAGCTATCTTCTCAACCCTTTGCAGTTTTAATTCTATAAACTTTTAAAATACCTTAACTTGTAAAAATTGTTTCAAATTCTGAAACCAGACTTTTTTCCTGAAATTTTATGGTGCTTTTTCATTTTATACTTTTATCTAATTGTAAATGTCCAAAGATAAAAACAGATGTAAATTTCTAGTTTAGAAAACCAAATTAATCATAAAATAGCTTTTGATCACAGAGATTCCAGCATTTATGTCTCTGATGGCTCAAAGAAACAAAGTTGTAATAAAGCTATAATAAATTGCTCCAAAGCAAAGGTAAAATGACCACCCAATTAAGCCATAACTTTAAAAATCACCTTGAGGTTAAATTGGGAAGAAATATGAGGAAAAGGGCAATTAAATACCAGTCTTTTAAATGTGAGGTTTTCTCAGTGACAATGAAAGATTCAGTTAGTTAAACTTTTTTCACTGTTTCATTTATGAGCTGCTTTTAAGAATATTTCATCCCTCAAAAGAACAAATAAGGAATCCTTTAAAAGACAAAAAAGCTATTCTAAGCTCTCACAATCTTTGCTAGGAAAAATAAACTAATCAAGATTGATCTTCTGGGTCTCTCAGAAGTTCATCAATTCCAAATGTTCATGTAACTTTCAAAAGGAAAGGAAAGAGGTTTTGTGTAATACTATGTTTAATAACTCACTGTGGGAGACATAAGGGTCAATATCCGTGGAATTTTGTAAAATATATCTAACTTTAATTCAAATAACTATCGTTTATTTCTTGTCTAAAAATATCTAAATTTTTTTCCTATATTCTAAGAAATCTAGGACAAATTTGTCTATCAGTTCTTAAGAGATCTTTCAGAGCAGTTTTTAAGCCAAAAATGAATATGTCGCTCTTACCAACTTCTAGTGAAAGTGATTGTTTACCCAAATTTAATACTTAAAAAAACAATAAAGCTAAATAAATATGTTCGCCACAGGAAATGTGAAAACTTCCTTTATAGTTAAACACACTGACCAGCTGATTTTTATTTAAGGTGTTTAGTACAGTGTTAATTACCAAAACAGAAAATAAAAATGTTAAAAAAAATACTGATTGCATTGCTGAACAGCCAATTTCCCCTCATCTTAAAATTCTTCTCCTACTTCTTTAAAATTCCACCAAAAAGTATAGTTTGCTGCAAATGCCACACAATTGGGATGGATAAACAGTTAAGTATAACCAAAGGAGGTCTTAATCTAAAGTACCACTGACTGTCAGCTAATCTCTCCTGGTTTAGCAATCTGACTTTAACTGCTTCATGATGAATTAGACAGGGTGCAAATGACCTGAGTGTTTCAGCCCATAAAACAGGCTTAGGGAAATGAAACCTGCAAATTTGATCACCAGCCTTCGATGGGCCATCATGGGCAACTTAGTCAGGGTTTTAAAGGAATTGTCTCAGTATAATGTTAACTAATGCATTTCCAATAATTTACATTTAAAGTACTATTTGCACTCAAGCCTACTATATGTAAGATTTGCCCTTAAATAACTGAAATTCAGATAGCTAACAAATGAAAGGTGGAGAGCTAATTGTCAGAGGGCCTACTGAGCTGGAAAGTTTTATAAACTGAGAAAAAACTTTTTTTACAGAAAAGTTTTTTTGGGAACATTAACATGTACTCACATTAAGTAAGAAAGACTCCAGTTGTGAACAGCAGTTGGTCTATTGTTCAAGAAGAAATACATTTTATGAGATCCATTATGAAAGAGAGGGGGACAATCCTTTTTGGCACTCTGCATATAAAATCTTCTCCAAAAGATATCTGCAGTTTTAAAAAATTCCATTTACTTTTACTAGTACAACCTTTGTTAATTTTCTACAGTTCTCTGCCCCAGTAACTTAAAAGTCATTTCCTTAAGAAAACAGATGACAGACAACTTGAGTGACTGATTATATTGTGCGATCACTTTGTTTTTCTCAGAGGCCTGGGTTTAAGAGGATGGATGTTAGTATAAATGACAGCAAAGGGAGCTTCGCGTAAGATTTCACTTCTGTTCAAAGACAAGCTAATGTAACCTCACTGCGGTGCCATCAAGTTGACAAATGGACACCATGCAATCCTCTGCCTCCCACTGAAACCCAAGAGCTTGATTTACACAATATTCTTGTTGTAGATGGAAAAAGACTTCATGCTGCTAAGCTGTATAATGGGTTGATCTGATTTTTGCACACAATGAAATTTAATAATATGGAGGTGAAATGTATCTAAGAGAATGAAGCTAATGAACTAATAAAAGTCTTTAAAAACATGACTAAACAGAGGAGACAGTTTAATCCAAGTTGAGAAGATGTAGCAGTTCTCTTATTAACTTTGCAAAGATATATGGACTTTACTCACATGAATAAAAGATCCTACCTCTAAAAGGAGTTTAAAGATCTGTCCAAATAAGTATGTAATCTGTTGAACTTAGTGTGCCCTATCTCTACCGTCAGAGTTTGCTAGTCCTCGGTTCTTTACCTCAAGAATTTTACATTACTCTATGTAGTTAAATTATTTGCCTGGATGCTCAATATTCATCCTTTTAAAGTGGCAAGTTTGAAGACTTTATGCTATCAGGCAAAATTAACAATCTCATCTGGAAAATCAAACATATAAACATATCCTTTATAAACCATCTATCACACAAAAATAAAAAATCAGAGCTTAAGAAATACTGCTTTAGCCGGGCGTGGTGGCTCACGCCTGTAATCCCAGCACTTGGGAGGCTGAGGCAGGAGGATCGCTGCGAGTTCGAGACCAGCCTGGGCTACAAAAGTGAGCTCAAAGCCAGCCTGAACTACACAGTGAGACCCTGTCTCAAAAAGCAAAAAAAAAAAAAAAAAAGAAAGAAAGAAATACTGCTTTAAAGTGATTATGCAAGTTCTGGCTCAAAGTATGAATTACTTTAAAAAGAAATTCAAGGTATAGTATATTGTGCAGGCAAGGTTAATTTAAAACCCCGAGTAATAAAACTACCAGTATTAATGTTTGCAAATAAGCATTGTGAATATAACTACAATCAGAAGCAGTTTTAGCACATGTAAATGTTGAATAACGTAGAATTTCTATCTTATGTTTACTTTGCTATTGTCACAAATAAAAAAAGCTCTTATGAAAACATTTCATGCTGAAGTGAATGGATTTCAACAGCTGCTAATTTGGTGACATGGCGAACCCCAGAGGAGACATCCTGCTGAATTAACGTTTTGGAAATGTTAAAAAGAAACTTCAAACAAACCCTGTTTAGCAGGTGGTCAAAGATTTTGCTCGGTGGGGATCATGTGAAGGCAGAGAGCAGTCACTCAGCCATGAATCAGTCTTGTCAATAGTCGCCTATTTTCTCAACAGGTGACTTAAACAATCACACAGTATATTTCCCTTAACATTCTGAGTTTGCCTCCACAAAAAAACAAACCAAAACAAATAGACAAACAAGTAAACAAACAAAAAACAATCTCAGGCTTCTGGTCTGGCATTATGGGTTGGGAAATAGTTGTTTATGGAGTTGAATTACATTTAAAATTTTGTACCTTTTTATTTTTCCTACCAAAAACATTAGCTATATTTAAAAATCTATCTATCTGCAAGCAACATTTTATCCTAAATTAGAAACCTGGAACAGAGTTAATCAAAGAACTGTAAAGCAGAAAGGAATGTGCAGACAGCTGACATCAAACCTCTCCTTGAGGAAATGGATGCCTACAGTGTCAGTGATTGACTAAAGGTCACACATTTAATGATGTCTTTAAGATTAGAACACCCATGTTCTCATACCTCCGTTCAATATTAGTTTTCTCTAATAAATAAACAAGAACTAGGTTTCTTTTAGCAATGTCAAAATATTCAAGGAAAGAAAACTGTTAAACTGGACAAAACCTGATGATTCAATGCTGCTCTGATTTAGCATCCCCCCGCCCTCCTGACACAGAGAGATATAGTTAATGGAAAATTCCTTCCACATACTACCAAGATGTTGGGATGGGTGCGGGGAAGAGGTCCAGTACCAAATTTTGTTTTCAGTTTTCAACATCTAAGACTTTAGTACAAATATAGAGTACAGAAAAAATAAAGCATTTCATTGTTCCTGATTCAGATTGCAATTGTAAACTATTCCATACAAGCTACTATTATGCCAGAAAATTACCAGGTACCCATTAAATCAACCTAGCCTGTTTTCTATTGTTCAAGGACCTTTCACTGGTTTTGGAAAGCCTAAGTATAGAGTTCTCAGCAAAAAGGATCACAGTGACCCTCATTACCTTCATGAGCCTCACCCACTCTTCCATCAACGCATGGTCATTACCAGCCCAAGTGAAGATGGAACAGGAGGCCCAGGAAGTCTCCTTTCACTGGCAGGATGCTTCCTGGATGCGTACCCTGTTGAAAGTACTTTCTACATCAGTGGTTCTCAACCTTTCTAATGCTGTGACCCCGCAATATAGTTCCTTATGTTGCGGTGGCCTCAAACCAAAAAATAATTTTGGTGGATATTTCAAAACTGTAATTTTGCTACAGTTATGATTTGGGATGTATTATGTATTCTCATTGGTACAAATCAAACATAATTTACACAGTGATTAATCACAAAACAATATTTAATTGTATGTTGAGAAATATTTATTTACTAATCCAATAAATAACATTTCACCATGGCACAGCATGGGTTTAAATATGTATTTTCCGATGGCTTTAGGCAACCCCTGTGTTTTGGTCATTCGACCCCTGCCGGGATCACAGCCCACAGGTTGAGAACCACTGTTCTATATGATTCAGAGACAACCATTAGGAAGAAAAAATACAAATTCCATAAACACACATATACACACGAACTTATACAAACCTCTCAAGCCCAAATTCACTATTTTTATTTAAGTTCACTTTTTTGAAGTTTAGCTCCTCATATGGTATGAGGAAGCAGGGACTCTAATGAAAGGTTAATGGGAACATATAAGACAGATAAGATTTATGTATCTAAATGGAAAAAGAATGCATTCATCCTTTGACCCAGTAATCCTGTATATAGAAATTAACTCTGAGGAGGTAATTCAACAAGTGGGCAAAAGGTATCCATGGAAAGATTTTAATTACAGGTTAGTTATAGCAGTAGTACAAAGGTGAAAATTAAATTAGTAATAACATGAAGGTATTTACATAAACTAGCAGTATATACAACTATTGAAATCACTACTCAGCTGCTCTAATGCTACAGTAAAGATTAGTGTAAGGATAAAAAAATATATTAATGGGATAGAATAAGAGAACCCAGACACAGACCCACATTTACTTGACCATTTAACTTCTAACAAAATGCCAAAAAAATCCAACTATCCACATAGGAGAAAAGAATTTCAACCTTTTCCTCACATCATCTGCAAGTGGCCCACCTTTGACCTAAATGTAAAAACTAAATAAACTCTGAAGGATTAAAGAAAGGGAGAAAAATCTTCACAAATGGGAAGAGGAAGTTTCTTAAGACACAGATAAATCACAAAATAAGAAACTGATATATCAGGTTACATCAAAGTTGAAAACTTCTGTTTATGAAAATACACTCACAATAAAATCAGTAAGGAGATCACAAACTCTACTTGCTACATATAAAACAATGTATGACAAAGGGTTCATATATAGGATACATAAAAAACTCCTAAGAGTTTAGGGAGGCTGTGACAGAAGAGTTACCAGTTTGAGCACATGCTGGGCAAACTGGACACTTAGTAAGACACTGTAAAAATAAAGAATAAAAAAGTGTGAAGGTCCTGGGTTCAATCCCCAGCACTGAAAAAAAAAAAAAAAAATCATTTCAACTTTTAATAGTTAATGATATTATTTTCATTCTTTTTGTTTTGGGTCTGATGTTTAAATCTGGTGTGTACTGCATACATAGAGCATGTATCACAATTTGGGCTAGCTACATTCATTTGTGTAACTAATATTTAATAAATTGAACACCACCGACCAAAATAGTTGCTAATAGTCCTTTCATTTTTCAAAACATTATGGCATTATCAAAATTGATTCAATAGTTATAAAACATATCATTAGTATGTGGAAACCATTCACCAAGTATGTTCATGGAATATTTCTATCAAGAAAGATTCATTGTTTATTTGGCATTTTGAATTTCTGGATGATTTTATTTTCTAACACTGAAAAATCATTAAGAAGCAAAGAGCTGGCAATTTTTTTTTTAAGTTATTATTCTTCGTGATTCTTTTTGGGGTTTTGTTTTGTCTTTCTGAGACAGTCTTACTATTCAGTTCAGGCTGGTCTTGAGCTCACTTTGTAGCCCAGGCATGCCCATTTCAAATTATAGGATGCAGGCTTATCTTTAATTTGAAGACATAGATTCTTATAAGAATCATTAAGACTAGACATGGTGCTA
>PVJA010019109.1:0-28610 GCA_004027025.1 Myocastor coypus
TTTTTTTTTTTTTTTTTTTTTTTTTTTTTTTTTTTTTTTTTTTTTTTGTACGTTCTTCTTTATGATTATTTTATTTATTTATTTATTTATTTATTTATTTATTGTGGGACCAGGGTTCGAACTCATGACCTCGCACTTGCCCAGCAGGCACTTGTGCCTCGGAGCTATCTCTCCAGCCCCCTATGATTTTTTTTTTAAAGTGGTGTTTTATTTTTGTTTGTTTGTTTTGGTTTTTGGTGGGACCAGGGTTCAAACTCACAACCTTGCACTTGTCAGGCAGGCAGTTGTGCCACAGAGCTATCTCCCTGGCCCCTGATTTGTTACATTCTTATCTCTGCAAGTTACTTTTTACTCCTTGCTGAGTCAAAATACCCTACACCCAAAAGTAAGGGAGAAAGGTTTATTTAGCTCACAGTTTGTGGAGGTTTTAATCCATACTCGGCTGGCTCCAAGGTAGACAGACTGGTGCATGTCGAGAGCAGCAGTTCATGGAGGAGGAGGAGCAGCTGTGGTGTCTTGTCAAGCCTTCTGCTCATCCTTCCACACTGTGAAGACTAGAGCTCTTCAAAGGAGGTGGTGAAAATTGCTGCAAAGATCTGTGCTCCTGCCAAGTGGCGCAGCTTTACTGATCACATTCCTCCAAGGAGATGGTGCACTGTGGAGATTGGAAAGCCTCCAAAGAAGTGGGGCACACAGAAGTGTTCCCCAACCCTTTAAGTGCTGAGTCACTCAGGAGTGGGCCCTCCCCACCCTGCGACAGGGTTCTCCACACACTAGGGTATGGAGTTCTTGAGCCATCCCGCTAAGCTTCCCTCCCCTCCCCTCAAGTTGACACCATGTAACAACCACCACAATTCTATTTACCAGAATATTGTAGCTGGGGAGAGAGCTCAGCTACATAAGTTCCTGCCTGGTAAGCACCAGGTCCTGAGTTCAATTCCTGGTCAAAAAAAAAAAAATATTTACATCTATGTTCATTAAAGAGATTGTAGTTTTCTGTGTGGGCCCTTTTCTGGCTTGGTATCAGGGAAATACTTGCTTCCAGAAATGACTGGAAGCATTGGGCGTACTGACTTCTTTTCAATTTCACTGAAGAGTTTTGGAAGTAATAGCATTACATCTTCTTTAAAGTTGTCAAATTTGGCAGCAGATCAGTGAGGATCAGGGCTTTTCTTTGTTGGTGTTTCAGTTTCATGGGATTCAATTGAGTTATTCAGAATATTTATATCTTCTTGATTCAGCTTTGGCAATTCATGTGTAGCTGGGGATCCTTCCTTTTCTTTGCATTTTCCATCTTATGAGAATACAGATTCTCACAGTGGCTATTGATCATCTTCTCAATTTCTACATGATGTATTGTGATTCCACACTTTTCATTCCTAGTTGCATAGATTTGAGGCTTTTCTTTCTTTCTTTGATAAGGTTGGCTAAAGGTTTGTCAGTTTTATTTAATAATTCAAAGACAGCCAGGGATATACCTCAGTAGCTTAAGTGCCTGCTTGACAAGGGTAAGGTCCCAAGTTTGTTCCCTGGTATCACAAACAAAACAAAACAAAAACCACAAAGAAACAGCTGCTTGTTTCATTGATTCATTTTCATTTTGTTGTTTCCTTCATCTCCAATGCATTGATTTCTGCTCCAATCTTTATAATTTCATCCCTCGTAGGAGCTTTGGGATTAGCCTGCTCTTCTTTTCCTAGAAACTTGAGGTCCAACATTATGTTGTTTATTTGAGCTTGATCCATTTTCCTGATATGGGTGTTTACCAGTATAATTTCTCCTTTGTGGGAATGCTTTGATAATGTTTCAGAAGTTCTGGTTTGATGTATTCCCCTTGTTGTGTAATTGTAGAAACTGCCTAATTTGGGGGTGAGGGAGATAGCTCAGTGGCATAAGTGCCTGCTTGGCTAACACAAGGTCCTTAGTTCAATCTCCAGTACTGAAAAAGAGAAACTGTTTAATTTCTTCTTTATTTTCATCTGTGAGGGCGTTGATTAATTTGTATATGTTTATGGAATTTTTTTGTGCTTTCTTTTGCCATTGATTTTTTTCATTGTACAATGGTCTGGTAATATGCATAGGATAATTTCAGTTCATTTGCATTTAGTTAAGCATGTTTGCTAAGCTAATATGTTGCCTGCATTTGACATTCCATCCATGGGCAGCTGAGAAGAGTGTGTATTCTAATGTCAGAGGTGGAACACTGTGGACGTATACTAAATCCACTTGTTTAAAAGTTTGGCTGAGTTTTGATACTGTTTTGCCTTTTCATCTAGTTAATCTGCCTGGTTATGGCATCAAGCAGATTATTGTCCCCCATTACAATCGTATTAGTATTGATTTAACTTTTTATATCACCAATCTTTGTTTTATATAATTGGGTGCACTGGTATTTGGTGCGTATATATTTATGATTATATTGGACTACTTCCATCACAGATGGGACTGCTCTTTGTCCTTACTAGCATAAGTACATAGTCTGGGTATGTATTTTTTTCATTTTACATAACATTTCTGTCAAAGCTACCATCTGTGGGCTTACAGAATGCCTTATATACTGTCATAAAATTCCACATAGCATTGTCTCTAGCTAAGGAATACATTTTGCATTCAAATAAGTGAGGCAGTGGCTCATGCTCATGGGATTCATTGGTCTTACCGTGTTTCTCACCATGCAGAAGTGGCTGGACTGACAGTTGATTCGTCTTTTGAAGACACATTTAAGGGTTAGTTAGCTACACAGTAGCTTGCAGGGCTCAGGTAAGGCACTTCAAATTTCTGTATATGCTTTGAATCAGTGCTCACTGTATAGTACTGTGTCTCCCGTAACCAGAATCATGGGTCCAGGACTCAAGGGGTAGAAGTAGAAAAGATGCCACTCAGTATTATTTAATGATCCACTAGCAAAATTTTTCTTCTTATCCCCTCAGCATTATGTTCTGTTGTCCTAGATGTCTTAAGACATCTAAAGAAAGGGAAAGGCTTGTACCAGGAAGCACAACAATGATACCATTGAACTGGAAGCTAAGACTTCCCCCTGGTCATTTTAACTCCTTGTGCTTCTGAAAAATCAGGCTGAAAATGGAATGATAGTATTGTTGGATCAAGGGTAATTTGGACTACTACTCCACAGAGGAGGAAAGGAAGAATATACATGGAATGCAGAAGATCCCTTGGATAGTCTCTCACTATTGCCATGCCCTATTATTTAAATCCATGGGAAACTACAACAACCTAAAATAGGCAGAATGACGAATGATCCCGAACCTTCAGGATGGGTCATTCCATTGGGCAAAGAACCAAGACCTGCCGAAGTGCTTGCTAAAGGCCAGAGGAGCACACAGTGAGTAGTGGAAAAAGGTAGTTCTGAATACTAGCTATGACCCCATGACCAGCTACAGAATAGAGGATTTTAATTGTGTTATTTCTCCCCTAATTTGGTTCTAATGTAATATAAGGTTGATAGATTTAATATTGGTTCTTTTTTTTTTTTTTAATTTTATTTATTTATTTTTTCTTGTTTCAGAACCTTTGTTTGTTTATTTACTCATTTTTGTGGCCGGCTCAGCCCGCCCAGAGGGCAGGGCTGGCGCATCATGTGGTGCCGGGGATAGAACCGCGGTCCCTGAAGCCGCCCAAGTTTTCCCAAGCAGGCGCTTTAGACCACTGAGCCATCCCGCCGGGCCCCTGGTTCTTTTTTTTTAAATTTATTTATTTATTTATTTTTCTTGTTTCAGAGCCTTTGTTTGTTTATTCACTCATTTTTATGGCCAGCTCAGCCCACCCTGAGAGCAGGGCTGGCACAGCATGTGGTGCCGGGGATCGAACCGCGGTCCCTGAAGCTGCCCAAGGTTTCCCAAGCAGGCGCTTTAGACCACTGAGCCATCCCACCAGGCCCCTTAATAATGGTTCTTAAGGACTTTTAAGCTATGCTATAATATTCAAGTTATGAAATGATAAGAAACTAAGTAAGTATTGCCCAAGGAAAGCTTCCCTTCTGTTCTGGAGAGGGAATTAATGTAACCCTTGAATGGTTGCCCCTGTGCCATGCCAGCCAGCCTTGGAGCCAGCTGGTTATGGGCTGAAACCTCTACCAACCATGAGGTAAATAAATCTTCCCTTCCCTTAACTTTGGGTGTTAAGTATTTTGTCTCAACATTTAAGAGAAAAGTAATTAAAACATTTTATTTTCTATATTGGTGTTTGTAGATTTCTTATGGTAGAGAGGTCTATCACGAGTATTGAGGCTTCTCTGGTAAACATCTACTCAGAGATGTCCCCTAGGTATAAATGTTTCTTGGTTTTTATATCAGTCCCAAGCAGCTACTTTGCCAGTATGTTCAGGACGGGAGGTTGCTGTCTACGTGGCTCTGCACTCCATGCTTTCATACTTAAAGCTGTGGTGATGGTTGTTGCTCAGCACAGCTGCAGTATTGTCATATGATTGCAAGAGGTTTGAGATCCTGGCTGGAGTAGTACAGTCAGCACTAAGAATAACACCAAGCACAGACTAGCAACTGACCAACTGTGGTAATTGTCTGGGGAAATCTATCAGAGGTGTGTAGGGGGGACTCCCCCTCAGTGCCTAAAGCACATAAGCTTCCTCAGTCCTGAGATAAACATCCTGTCTGGTTAAGTTGGGCTGCTCATTGCTAGGCAACTTTGTATCACATATTATTATTATTATTATTATTATTATTATTATTATTATTATTTATTTATTTATTTTTGATGGTTCTGGGGATTGAACTCAGGACCCTGTGCTTTCTAGGCAAGTGCTTTTTCTATTGAGCTATCTCCCTGGCCCCACATATTAATAACTTTACAAAGGTATAAACGTCTGTTTTATTTTGCTGGTGGGTTCATCATACCAGCCAGGCAGACCAGCCACCACCTAGCCCAGCTTTTGTCTTCTTGTTTATCTTTTTTTCATTTCTGCTGCCGTTTCTCACCAAGTAGCATGTATTACACTGAGACCAGTGGATTCCTACAGGTAATCATTTATTTGATACCTTTAACATAGTAGCAATCTCTACAATTATGTAACAAAATGTAACATATACCAGGAGCTTGTATACAGTGAGTTTGCCCTTGGTAGATTGAAGTAAATGCTGGTTCTGTGGGGTTCCTTAGGAAACAGGACCCTACTGGTGCTGGGCCACTCTTGCCAGTGACATTGGTGCTACTGGGCAAGTGGGGCCAGTTCCACCACCTGGCAGATGGTTTGAAATAAAATAATTGAATGTGAATCAAGAGTCAGATAGAGGGCCCGGCAGGATAGCTCAGTGGTCTAAAGCGCCTGCTCAGGAAAGCTTGGGCGGCTGCAGGGACCATGGTTCGATCCCCGGCACCACATGCTGTGGCAGCCGTGCCCTCAGGGCAGGCTGAGCCGGCCATAAAAATAAATAAATAAACAAACAAAAGTTCTGAAACAAAATGAAAAAGTGTCAGATAGAGCTGGACCCTCAAGGAGACGGCGCAGAAGACAAGATACATTGCAGCTGTGAGAGAGGTGGACGCTCCAGCTGTGGGGCAGACCTAGAGAGAGAACAAATGCTGGCCTCCCTAAAGACTAGCACCCGGGACTGATCAGCACCTTGAGGAAGCCAGGCAGTCACTAGTCCCAGCTGCTACCAGGTAAATTCCTGTTCTGTATTCGTGCCCACTCGCCTCCCCATTTGATCTTGGACTTAATCAATTTTAGCTGAGCAGTGGCGCTTGTAATCTCATTTGTTCACTAGTTTTGTGCCACTTCATGCCCACCTAAGCGAGTTCCCATGTTCTCCACCTTAGACCCATATGTTTTTCCTCTATAAAAGTCCCTGGAAGAGACAACCCACTTGGGTCCCCCTTCTGTCCCTCTTAGAAGCTTTCTTTCCCATAGTAAATATTCTGCTGTTGACCTCTGTTTGTTCCTAAAATTCATTCTTTAGTTTTAGAGAACACGAACTCATCCCAGCACCTTTCAGGTTGGGACTTTCAGTTCTTTTGTTTTTGTTTTTTCTTTTGAGACAGGGTCTCGCTATGCAGTTTAGGCGGCCCTTGAGCTCATTTTTGTAGCTCAGGCTGGTCTCGAACTTACACCGATCCGCCTGCCATAGCCTCCCAAGTGCTGGGATTACAGGCGTGCACCACCATGCCCGACATGGTTGGGAGTTTCATTTTCCCTGTATCATCACTATTTCCATCCCTCTGGACACAGATATCCTTGACAAAGTAAATGAAAGTGCTGTTCATTAGGAACAAAAGTGCAAGCTCAGTAGGGCAGGTTTACAAACCTTAGAGGAACTGCAGTGACTGGTCCTTCAGTACAGGTGATGAGGTCTTTTACAGGGCAGCACGAGAGTTCAGTAAAGGGAGTTTGTGCTGTCTGACAAGGAGAAGGCTTGAGAAAGCGCAGGGGCAATGGTTGCCAAAGGACAAGGGCTAGAAAGGCACAGGGAGCAGCAATTGCTTTCTATAGCGTGGCTCAGTAATGATACCAGTCCCTGGGTCCTGCTGTGCTGGGCTGGTTTAGGGTGGTATCAGGTCAGCCTGCAGTTGTGGTGGTCGTGAAAGGGAAAATGCAACCCTGTAAGTGCTTCCTGGTTCTGTCATTGCTTTCCTGATATCTATAGCTACAAGAACATGTCTGGACACGCTAGATATATCTGGTTCAACACACTCTGTTATCAGCCTTGTCCAGCAACGGATGACGTCACCCCACTGACTAATCAAAGGCCTGGATTAGCCCGAAACGGTGGTGTATCCCTGTAAACCCAGCACTGAGGAGGCTGAGGAAGGAAGCTCCAGTAAGCTCAAGACCAGCCTGCCCTACCTAGTGAGTTTAAGTACAGTTTAAATTACACAGTGAGATGCTACTTTCAAAACCAAGTGACAGCAGCAGCTTTGCAATGCCAGGAGCAAACTTGGCTTCAGTGTGTGTTACGACAGGGCAGCATCATAGACAAACTGCTCAAAAAGCGTCTGGGCTACAGCCTCCCATTCGAGCTGGACTCCCACCGGTTAGGATTCACTTCTGTTGTCGCTTTCAGTTTAATGGATGGGCCACGGAGCAGGAGCCAATCAGTGTCGAGGATCGGTCAGGGCAGGTCCTGAGCAGTGTTGGAGAGCTGTCCCACCTAGCAAGACGACCTTGATTTCTACTGGCTGCGTGGAAAGAACCCTGGGGAATCCTCAAGCCACAGTGGTGGTGGCGTTGTGGGCCAAGTGCCCTGAGCCGTCCCAGATTGGAGTGGGGTGAGGTCTGGAGAGCACCGGGCCAGAGCAGCAGCGGTGGGGCGCAGCCTCCGAGGGCGCCCCAGCCAGAGACCAGGCCTTCCTGGTCTCCTGCGCTGTGCACTCTGTACCGCCTATCCTAGATGCGGCTGCTTTGTTTTGTGTACCCAGCACCCTGGCTCTCTACAGCCACTCTGCCAGCCTAGAGTGTAGCCTCAGGAAGCTGCAGCTTGCAGTACGCTGAGAGTAGGAATCGTGGGGAGGGACTTTGAGGTAGACAGTCAAGCAGAGGGAACTATGGTGTGCTGATTCCCTGTTCTCCCTCAGCCCTCCAGCAGACCTGGTGGTGAACCTCAATTTTATAAATGTCTGTGCGTGGCCTGGCAGGATGGCTCAGTGGTCTAAAGTGCCTGCTTAGGAAAGCTTGGGCGGCTGTAGGGACCGTGGTTCGATCCCCGGCCGCACGTGCTGCGCCAGCCCTGCCTTTTTAGAGCCGAGTGTGGTGGCACATGTGAAAGGCTGTAGATGTAGTTCAGTGCTTTGTTACACTTAGGTTTGCTCCCTAGTATCAAAATTATTTTAATACAAAGCATAAAACGTCGGTTTTTGGCCTTTTCTTTTCTTTTCTTTTTTTTTTTTTTGCTTGTTTTTTTGTCTTTTTGAGACAGGGTCTCACTATGCAGTTCAGGCTGGCCTTAAGCTCACTTTTGTAGCCCAGGCTGGTCTGGAACTCGCACCGATCCTCCTGCCTCAGTCTCCCGAGTGCTGGGATTACAGGCGTGAGCCACCATGCCCGGCTTGGCCTTTTCTCACTTAATGGTCTCACTCAAGGTCTAAGCCGAAGCAAATGGTTCATTCCTTCATTTCCCAGCATCAGGAGTGGCTGAGACAGGGTGGTCATGACTTTGAAGCTGGCTTTAGGAGGAAATTTAACAAGATGCCTTAGCAAACTAACTGCATTTGAAATTTAAGGAAAGAAACAAGTTTGGATTAAGCACATAAGCCTTGATAGGACAAAACATATTACTGTAAATCATTCTGTCATTCAGGAAATGTTCCTTTCCTGGTAACATTTGTACAGCAGAATATATACACATATACGCATATATATGTATGTATATATATATACATATACATATGTATATATATATATGTGTATATATATACATATATATATGTATATATATACACATATATATATATATATACATATATATATACTTGCATCCTAGACTAAAACATAAATAATGACATATGAATAAGCCAGATAGACCATAGAGACACATAGTGAAAACATGTTGCTGCTGGTGTTTTGGGTAGAAAATAAGATAGAATGATACAAGAAAGAAAATGGATTATATAAATTTTTGAAAAACTTGTGCATAGACATAAAAGTAGACAACAAAGTGACTAAATATCCTACAGAATGGGAAAACAACTTCCAGCTTCTCAGAGAACTAGTATCTGGAAAAAAGCAGGTGAAATGAATACACACTTTTCAGAAGTACAAAATGCCAACAAATGCCTAAAAAAAAATCTGATATTTTTGCCTAATAGCAAAATACAAGTTCGCCGGGCGTGGTGGCTCACGCCTGTAATCCCAGCACTCGGGAGGCTGAGGCAGGAGGATCCGTGCGAGTTCCAGACCAGCCTGGGCTACAAAACTGGGCTCAAGGTCAGCCTGAACTGCATAGTGAAACCCTGTCTCAAAAAGGAAAAAAAAAAAAAAAGAAAAAAGAAAAAATACAAGTTGAAACAGCATCTTATTCCTGAAAGAAAACATATCAAGAATTGACTTACTTAGGGGCTGGGGAGATAGCTCCATGGCACAAGCGCCTGCTGGGCAAGTGCATGGTTGTGAGTTCAAACCCTGGTCCCACAAAAAAAAAAAAAGAATTGACCTGTTCAGGCAGAGCGCAAGCACCAGAGTTCAATCCCCGGTGTGCTATGCCAGCCCCGCCCCCAGAGTGGCTGAGATGACTGAGCCTGGGTGTGGTGGGCGCCTGTAATCCCAGTGCTTAGGAGACTGAAAACAGGAGACTCACTATGAGTCTGATCTACATAGTGAGACCCCGTGGGCCCTGTAGACCCTGCACCAAATACATAAAAAAGAATTGAAAGAAATATCCAAGAGGCTGAACGACAAAAAGCAACCATTAAACTTTATTGATAGGAATGTAAACTAGTTCCATCATCTAGGAAGTCAGTATAGAAAGTATTCAGAAAACTAAAAATAGTAACTTCATTCCAGGTACTGCTGCCCTGTCTGTGTAGCTTCCCCAGAGTTACAGATGCAATATTGTAGGGACACATGCTTATTCCTATTTACAGCAGCAATGCTCACTTTTTCTGTTTGTCGGCAACGGTGATCCCTGCTTGGTCAGCCACTAGATAGCCAAACTAAACAAGTACCCTTCACTGTGTTCTTTTCTTTTTTGAGACAGGGTCTCACTGTGCAGTTCAGGCTGGCTTTGAGCTCTCTTTTGTAGCCCAGGCTGGCCTCAAACTCACAACGATCCTCCTGCCTCAGCCTCCCAAGTGCTGGGATTACAGGCATGAGCCACCACGCCCGGCTTCCCTGTGTTCTATTTATAAATTATGTGCATTATTTTATTACGTCACAGGCTATGTGTTAATTCTTTCTCCTTACTATAGCTCAATATAAGCATGATAGACATGTTGATTTAGTAAGGACATACTATAATCTTCATTAGGTTGGGAGTATGAAGCACACATGCAGTAAATTTTGCATTTCAACTTTTTTAGATCAATCAAGTATTTATACTGTTTTACCTCAAAGAACATGCAGAACCACTTCAAGCTTATTGAGGCTGTGATGCACATTACATCAACTTCATTATATTGTCTTGTGGGTTCAGTGCAGTGTTAGTGTCCTGCAGTGAAACATACATATGTATACACACATGTATATAGGAGTTTCTTTTCCTGCTCTTCTCATGAGGATGTTTTAGACTTCCTCATAGAATCAGCTGCTGAATGCTGGTACAATGGATACCTGAGGGCTTAAACCTTGGAATCCAGACTGCTCAAATGAAACTAGTAACTTAAAGACAAGAAGAGCCGCTAATGCAACCACAGTTCAAGAAGAAAGGAGCCCCTAATAGTGGTCTGTGGTCACAGGCTGAATCAACACATGGGAGCATGATGTTCTCGGATGATTACAGCTTCAAAAATCACACCTGTTTAGGGGCCTGGCGGGATGGCTTAGTGGTCTAAAGCGCCTGCTTGGGAAAGCTTGGAAGGCTTCAGGGACCACGGTTCAATCCCCGGCACCACATGCTGCGCCAACCCTGCCCTCGGGGTGGGCTGAGCTGGCCATAAAAATGAGTGAATAAACAAACTAAGGTTCTGAAACAAGAAAAAAATAAATAAAATAAAAAAATTAAAAAAAAAAAATCATACCTGTTTAGATTCAAGGTGTGGTGGCACACACCTGTAATCCCAGTGCTGGGGAGGCTGAAAACAGGAGGATCACTATGAGTCCAAGCTGTGTAGTGAGACCCTGTACCAAATACATAAATGAAAAAAAAATCACACCTGTTTAGAAAACTCAAGTACGCAGAAGCTTCATTTCTTCACTTTTTTTTTTGATCCACCAATGTATTCTCTTGGGTGACTCAATTTTTCTCAGCTGTCCCCTACTCAATTAAATGGCCCACATACCAATTTTCTCTAGAAAGACACAGAAATGTATTTTACCAGATTTTTTTTGGCATGTCTCTATGAAGTTATTCTGACGACATGATTAACAATTTAAAAGCAAACAAATTTTTTTTTTTTTTTTTGGTGGGACTGGGGTTCAAACTCACGACCTTGCACTTGCCCAGCAGGCACTTGTGCCTCGGAGCCATCTCCCCAGCTCCCCAAACAAATTTTAATAAGTTAAAATTTTTATCAATACATAGTTGCAGTGCATATTTACATTTCCTCAAAGTGGCATATGTGTACAGCACATCTGAATCTTTCATACTTTCCCTTTCCATACCATTTCTCCCCTTCTCTCCATTTCTTCATTCAATTTTTTTTTTTTTTTTTTTTTTTGTCTTTTTTTTGAGACAGGGTCTCAGTATGCAGTTCAGGCTGGCCTTGAGCTCACTTTTGTAGCTGAGGTTGGTCTCGAACTCACACCAATCCTCCTGCCTCAGCCTACCGAGTGCTGGGATTACAGGCATGCGCCACCACGCCTGGCCTTCATTCAATTTCAGTGTATAAAGTATCTTGTTTTTCAATTACTGATGTCTTTTTCCTTTCTTTTTAAAACTTTATTTACTCATGTTATGGCTTACTCAGCCAGCCCTGAGGGTGGGGCTGGCACAGCATATGGTGCCAGGGATCGAACCACAGTCCCTGATGGTTGCCTAAGCTTGCCTGAGCAGGTGCTTTAGATTGTTGAGCTATCTTGCTGTCCCTTTTTTTCTTTTTTAAAATGTGTTTGGTACAGGGTTTCACTGTGCAGCTCCAATCTGTAGTGATCCTCCTGTTTTCAGCCTCCCCAGCACTGGGATGGATTATGGTTGTGTGGTACCACACCCAGACTCAGTGGCCAGCCAGGGATCAAACCCCAGTCCCTGTACTTGCCTAAGCAAGTGCTTAGTCCAATGAGCTATCTCATCAGCCTTTTTTTTTTTCTTGTATAAGTAAAAGTTAACAGAATACTCTAACAGTAAAGTCAATTATCTATAAATATCGGGATCCTGAATATGCAAGTGTATAAGGATTTCTACATCTTTCCTGTGTTTCTAAAGAAAATTCACAGAATATGATCTCAAAAAACAGCACACCAATGGACCCTTATAGGATGTTACAGCACAGGTTCTGTTCAGTCCTGAGTCCTCACTGATCTTGAAGGGCTAGGGCCAAAATGTTGGCTATCCTTGTAGCCCTTCTTTTTCTCTAATTTTGGTCTGTAAACTTATATTCTTAGTCCTCCAGAAGAAAAGTTTAATGATACTATTACTCTAAAACATAGGTGCTTGAGATTAATATCATTGTCTTTCTGAATATCAGACATCTTAGACCTAACTTGAAATTGGTATTTTCCATAAATCATTGATATTCTAATAAATCCCTATACAGTTTATAGCAATCAATTCTCAAATTAGGAAAACAACTTAGTGTTGCGCCCCAAGCTTCTAGATAAATAAGAGCAAGTAAAATTTGAAGCCCATAAAAGGGAGGAAATTATAAAAACCAGTAAAAATTAGTGCATGGAGACTAAGAAAAAAATACTAAGAATTCATGGATTGGGCTGGTGAGATAGCTCAGCAGACTAAGCTGAGCAGGCAAGCGCAGGGACCAGGGTTCATCCCCAGCACCACATGCCCTGCTGGCCTCTCCCCCAAATGCACTGAGCCTATCACTGAGTCTGGGCGTGATAGCACATGCCTATAATTCCAGTGCTGGAGAGACTGAAAGAAAAAAAGAAAGGATTGATGAGTTTGTTCTCTGAAAGAGTAAGTAAAATTGATAAACCCCTGGCCAACCTTATGAAAAAAGGAAAGAAAAAGCTCAAATTCTTTTGGGGTTTTTTTAAAGAATTTTTTATTTTATTTATTTATTTTTCTTTTTCTTGTTTCAGAACCTTTGTTTGTTTGTTCACTCATTTTTTATGGCCGGCTCAGCCCGCCCCGAGGGCAGAGCTGGCACAGCATGTGGTGCTGGGGATCAAACCATGGTCCCTGAAGCTGCCCAAGCTTTCCCAAGCAGGCACTTTAGACCACTGAGCCATCCCACCGGGCCCCAAAGCTAAAGTTCTTGAAATAAAGAATTTAAAGGGTGAAATCATTGCAGATTCTATAGAGAGTCAGATCATCTATACCTACATTGAAAGTCCTTGCTCTCATAGGATGAAAAACAGATGAAATAGACAGATTCCTAGAGATATATGAATTCCCAAAGCTGAATGAAGAAGTTACAAAAATTCAGAATAACCCAGTATCCAATAGTTAAATTGAAAACCTAATTAAAAGCTTACCAACAAAGAGAAGTTCAGGTCCTGGTAGATTTGGAGCTGAATTCTACAGGAAATTTAGAAAAGATTTAACATCAATATTCCTCAAACTCTTTAATGAAATTAAAAGGGAAGCAATACTTCCAAACTCGTTCCTAGAGGGAAAAATTATCCTGATACCCAAACCAGAAAAACATCCAACCAAAACCCACAACTGTAGGCCTATCTTAATGAACATTGATGCGAAAATCCTTAAGAATGATTAACAAACAAAATGCAGCAAGTCGGGGCCTGGCAGGATGGCTCAATGGTCTAAAGTGCCTGCTTAGGAAAACTTAGGCGGCTGCAGGGACCGCGGTTCGATCCCAGCACCACATGCTGCGCCAGCCCTGCCCTCAGGGCAGGCTGAGCTGGCCATAGAAATAAATACACAAACAAACAAAAAGTTCTGAAACAAGAAAAAAAATTTTTTTAAATGCAGCAAGTCACCAAGATTATAGACCATGGCCAAGTGGAATTCATCCAAGGACTGTGGGATGGTTCAACTTATGCAAATCAATATATGTAATACACCAACCATATCAACAGAATCACAGACAAGATTCACACCATCATCTCACTAGATCCAGAAAAAGCTTTTGACAAAGTCCAAAGCTTATTCATAGTAAAAAGCCTACAGAAAATTTGAATAGATGGTCTCAATCTGATAATAGTCATTTGTGACAAGTCAATAGCCAACATTATAGTAATGAACAAAAATGGAAAGCTTTCCATTTAAAATCAGGAAGAAGACAAGAATGTCCAGTATCACCACTTCTTTTTTAATATAACTCAGGAAACATTAGCCAGAGCAATTAGACAAGAGAGATAAATAAAAGAAAGATAGGAATGGAAGAAGTTGAATTATCAGTTGTCATTATTCATAGATGACATAATACTCTACGTAGAAGATCACAGGAAAAAGCGCTCAGGGGAGGTCCGAGTGGAGAAAAATGGGGCATGAGCTGAAAAATGGTGCTGGGTGACAGGAAAGGAGAAAAAGGCACACACACAGGTAATTCAGCTTTCCAGAATTTTTTGAGAGCATACAGCATAAAAGGGCAACTTGTACATTAAGATATAAGTTGAAATATGCACTGTTATGTAAAGACATTTATTTATTTATTTATTTATTTATTTATTTATTCTTATTTCAGAACCTTTATTTGTTTGTTCACTCATTTTTATGGCCGGCTCAGCCTGCCCCAAGGGCAGGATTGGCACAGCATGTGGTGCCAGGGATTGAACCGCGGTCCCTGAAGCCGCCCAAGCTTCCCCACGCAGGCGCTTTAGACCACTGAGCCATTCCGCTGGGCCCTGTAAAGACATTTAATTTGAAATAGTGATTAAGAAATAGCAGCCTCTGATAAAGATATCCTTTTGACAAAAATCAATTCTTGTAATAAACTATTTGCTTATATTAGAAGACAGTTATAGCATACAGACTTAGTCATGTTGAAAATTCTATACATTAACTACTGTTTTAAAAGCAGCTCTGTACATTTAGCATATGGTCAATACATTTAGGGAAGACACTGAAATAGTATTTCTTTCTGTTGGGCTTTATGAAGTGGTAATTCTTATTATCTCTTTATAGAATGCCCTTCACAATAGTTTAGAGTTCAGATTTGGTGTCACAAATTTCTTTAAGTGTTCCTTATCATGGAAGTATCTTATTTTTCCATCTATCTTGAAAAATAGTTTTGAAGGAGTGCATCAATTTGAGGTGGAGGTTGTTTTCCCTTAGAGCTTGAAATGCTTTACAGCTCTCCTTGATTTGAGGTTTTGTACTGAGAAGTCAGTTGTGATTCTGATGGGCTTTCCTTTATAGCTGATTTGTTTCTTTTCAGTAGCAGCTTTTAATACTCTATACTTGTGTTGAATTTCTGGAATCTTGAATTTGATATACCTGGCTGTTGATGTTTACTTAGATCATAGCTAACTGGAATTCTATATGCCTAACTAAGCTGTATGTATCAAATTTGTTTTCCCTACAAGGAAAGTTTTCTGTCCTGACATCTGTGAAAGATTTCTTTAAGGGTTACTGATGCTATCTCATGCTTTTTCATTGACTCCAGTCAAACTTAAGGTATTCTTCTTTGCATCACCTAGCTGATGCTGGATTGATGTCTCATGGTCCCTTTCTGTTTTAAAGAAATCTTTCTTTTCAGGATCACTAACCATAAGCCTTTCTTCTATATCTGAGATCTTGTCCTCCCATTGGCTCTTGCTGCTTTGGATACTTTCCATAGAATTTTTCTTCTCCTGGATATCTGCTTGAATCTGTCTTATGGATTCAGTTACTTTCTTATGTGGAGCATTCATGTCTTCCATCATTCTCTTAAGCTCCTCTATTTTTAAAATGTGTCTGCTCTAGAGTCATGCAGCATGGTTTCCATTGTGGCAGTTGTCTGAGAAGTTACTTCTGATGTGACCTTGTCTAGAGCCTCACTGAATTCCTTGTTACCACTTCAGAGAGGCCAAGTGGGTAGCTTCAGAGCATTCCTCTCATTTCCCTGAAGTTTGCCTTTGGTGACCTGAATGTCTGGGATTGCATCTTGTTTTAAGTGTCTTCTCATTCTTTTCTTTTATTTTAGTTTAACTCTTGGGTTAATGCTTATAAATTGCCTATCGTGAGTTGCTTTCTTGCTAGTACTGAGAACCTTTAGGAAATGACTCCTCTAAGATGTCTTCCAGGTATAGCCAGTTTTGGAGTTGTGAGTCTGTTGTAAGATCCTACTGCTTCAGTTTATTGGGAATGAGAAGTTGCTGCTTGCTTGGCCCAGTCCACGGTTCATTGGCACTTTGTCACAGTGTTGTCTGTGGCCCTTAGTCAATCACAGTTCTGGAATACCAGGCCTCAGCATGTTGGCTCCCAGCCAGTCATTCTCTCCCACAGGATAACTGAGCCATCAGCACTTATCCACAGCTAGTGCAGTCTTGCATGTTCACTCTTCCCTTCCAGTGCTGGGTCTCTCCATGGGGGCTTCTGGTGTTTCCAGTTAGAAATGACATTTACACTCATAAAAACAAGGACAAATAATTGAGAAAAAAACCGACAACAACAACAACAAAACAAAACAGAGAGAGAGGGAGAGAGAGAGGGAGAGAGACAGAAAGACAGAGAAGGGGAAGGAAGGGGAGGGAGGGAAAAAGGAAGGGAAGAGAAAAGGGAATCAGAAAGAGAAAGAGAAAGGTCCACTTCAAGTCCACCTCTAGGTTTGTCTCTGCTGTCGCTGGCAGACAGCATATGGAGACAGCATCCAGCTCTGTGTTGGTTTATCCTAGCAAGCCTGCAGTAGCTTTATGGCACACTTAGATAATCTCAGAGAGCCTGCACCTTTATTTCCCTTGAAGTTCAAGCTGTATTCTGGCCTTGGCAGCTGAGATCAGACACTGGGAGCTTGCAGCATTCAACACACCATCTGAGGTCCTGAGCTCAGCTGGGAGCCATTAGATGGACCCAGCAGTTGTTGTGAGTTCTAAGCCCAATGGGCCCTCTCCAAGATCGTTCCCAGCCAATTGCTATCTCCCAGAGGATGACCAAAGCCTCACCACAGGTAGTGAAGTCTTTCATGTCCGCTGCTCGCTTCTACTGCTGTGTCTCCCTGTGGAGGCTTCTGGTGTTCCTAGGTTACAGTGTGTCTTCTGCTTTGAACTGCTCCTGCCCTGCAGTGGTTCCCACCTGAGGGAGAAGATTCCACTGGCTGCTTCCTTCTTCTTCATTGAAGTTCCTCTCTCTGCTCTCCTTATAGGCTTCAACTGTTTCTTCAGATTCCCTCCTTCTTGCCTTCCTCACATGTCTATATTCCAATCCAGCATTCTCTGGGAAGAAGGTGTTGGCACCTCTCTTCTCACAGCGGCTTCCTGGAAGCCAGCCTAGCTCGATGCCATCTCTCAAAGACTTCTGCTGATTACCTTTTCAATTCCTGACACGTATTTTCAGCTTTTTCTTCCATAATGATCACCTTAGTGTCTACAATTAATCTCTACTTTTGACCACAAATCAAAGTCCAATCATGGAAAACATTTTTGAGGAAATGAAATTTCCTGGCTAAAACAGCAGGAAGTCACAAGAGACTCTGATTTTAAGGGAGTGCCACTTTAGTTCACTTAAGCTACAGATAAGCTCCCTCTTTCTCCTCCTCCCATGTAGCTAACTATAATAAATCCAGTTAGAGAAAGCCAGGGTTATAACATAGGAATGAATAGTTAGAGCACCTTGGGGAATAGGGCAAACATTAAACCACACTGCCCCATGGCCGACACATGGTTAGCAGTGTCTGGGAAATGTAAACTTTGTGGCAATTGTGTGACACTATGAAAAGGAGATAATGAAGTAATGTGGTTATTATGGAAACCTGGAAAATAGATAAGTCAGAGGTGAAGTCCAAAGGGGGCTGACAGTTGGGAATCCCTGACCCAAAGTGAAGATGTCAGGCTTGAAACAATAAGAAGCTTCTTGTTGTTGTTGTTGTTCTTTTTTTTTTTTTTCTCCCGTGGGACCAAGATTCAAACTAACAACCTTGCACTTGCCAGGCAGGCACTTGGGCCACAGAGCTATTTCCCTAGCCCCTTTTATTGTTGTTCCTAAAGCAGCACTCTTTTGAGTGCTTTCCTCACTGAGACTGCTGCAGTGTGATTGGGAAGGAAAGGTGTCTAGCCTTTAATCATATTCTTTTTTTTTTTTTTTTCTGTCTTTTTTCTGTCTTTTTGAGACAGGGTCTCGTTACGCAGTTCAGGCTGGCCTTGAGTTCACTTTTGTAGCCCAGGTTGGTCTCGAACTCACACTGATCCTCCTGCCTCAGCCTCCCAAGTGCTGGGATTATAGGCACCTTTAATAATCTCAAGGTGAAAGAAAAAGGCTTTATTGAGGGTTTCAGGAAGCTGAAGGAAATGATCATTTAAGGTATGCCTGATTTTAAGCCCAAGGAGATAGCTCAGTAGAATAAGCACTTGCCTGGCAAGCACAAGGTACTGAGTTCGTTCCTAGTACTGAAAAAAAAAAAAAAAAAAAAAAAAAAATATATATATATATATGTATATATATATATATATATATATGTATATGTGTGTGTGTGTGTGTGTGTGTGTGTGTGTGTGTGTGTGTGTGTGATTTTGGAATTGGTTCTTTAACATATGGAAAAAGCAAGATAATTTTTTATATCTTTGTCACCACAAGATGGCACCAGCTTTCCATTATAAAAGTTTGAATACAAGAGTTTTTCATGTTTTAGAATTCTTTTCAAGATTACAAACTGTTGCATGAGGCTTGGTTACTATCGTCACTCACACATGGGCTCACAGACTAAAAGTGGGCTCACTGCATTAAGTAAGAATTCATAGGAGGCATAATATTTGCAATTTGCTCTGCCTGTGTCTGGACACCAGTGTGGAAGAAGTGACTCTAATGAATAAGGTGGAATAATTAGTAGGTTTGTTCACAAACAAGTCACAGAGTAAATTTCTAACTCTAAGCCACTTATAGGCAATTTTATGGAGCTTCTCTCAAACAAACTCACTAGATTTACCATTTGTGAAAATGAAAAAGTTACATGTCCCCTACTGTGTATGAGCTGTCATCAAAAAGCAGTATCTCCATGCTTCACGATCAAGACATTTGTCTTTTCCTTGGTACATGATTTATAATGCATGTGTGAGTTTTGATGGCCAAGACCAATAACCCAAGTGGGTCTTCTTGATTATTTTATACATGGAATTTTTTTTTAAATTTTATTTATTTACTTTTTTCTTGTTTCAGAATCTTTGTTTGTTTATTCACTCATTTTTATGGCCGGCTCAACCTGGTCCGAGGGCAGGGCTGGCGCAGCATGTGGTACCGGGGATCGAACCTCGGTCCCTGAAGCCGCCCAAGCTTTCCCAAGCAGGCACTTTAGACCGCTAAGCCATCCCGCCAGGCCCCTGGAATTTTAAATTGGTAAAAGATCTATAAAATGGAATTTTGCTAAATTCTAACCACATTTTCTATGATGTGGGCTTTAAACTGTATTTATTTATTTATTTATTTATATTATGGCTGGCTCAAGTTCTGCTGATAACTCACTACTATTATGGACTATTGGACTATACATACAACTACATTCTCTTAGTTCAATGAGAAGAAAGATTTGTACTAAGTGTTTAGAAAAGTTATCATGTCTGCATATTGTACTCTGAACAACTACTATGAAGACAATATGCATTGTATTACTTATTATAGCTGACCTACTAACATGTTTTGAAACTATCTCATTGTTATTTCTTTCTTATTAAAGTTAATACAATTATAAAAAAAAAAATATTAGGGCCCGCTCAGCCTGCCCTGGGAGTGGGGCTGGCAGAGTATGTGGTGCCAAGGATCAAACCACAGTCCCTGTGGTTGCCTAAGCTTGCCTAAGCAGGTACTTTAGACCACTGAGCTATTTTGCTGACCCCTATGATGTGGGCTTTAAAGTTACTTGAAATTGCAAAATCCCACTGGGTCCATTTTATTGCTCTGAGACTTTATCCCCTGCTGAGTGAGGCAAGGACCTGGAAGTGAGGACACAGCCTTTCCTTTGGTGGCCCCTCCCATCCCTTTTTCTTACTGGCTCAGACGGTTGAGTTACCAGGTGTCCAGTTCTTCACCAGCCATCCCTGTGTGTTCATGAACTCTTGCACATCCTCCAGTGTCACTCTCCTTTCCTGAGTACTGTTCTGCCAGTAATTTAAGCATTTGGCTTTACCTACTGAAATTTCTGTGTTGCAATTCCAAGACTGATGCACACTACTTACCGATTCTGTGTATCTAATGACATAAATAACACAGAAGATATTTGTTTTATACCTGAGGACAGGAAAAATTCCCACAGTGTCAAGAAAAGGATGGCATAGTTAGAAGCTACACTGCCTTAGGCCAGCTGAGTATGGACTGAAACTTCCAAACTGTGAGCTAAAGAAACCTTTCTTTACTTACCTTTGGTGTCTGATACTTTGTCTCAGCAATAACAGAGAAAAGTTACCAAGATGGAAGGAAAGAAAAAGTTAGGCAGGCAGTTTTGGAATTAATGATAAGGTAACCTGGGAGCTCACTTCAGAGAGCTTCACTTACTTCTATTTCATACAAACGCTAAAGTTGTGCTGCTCCAGTTTCTCTTGTTTTTTTTTGGTCTTTTTTGAGACAGGGTCTTGCTATACAGTAGGGGCTGGCCTTGAGCTCATTTTTGCAGCCCAGGCTGGTCTCGAACTCGCACCAATCCTCCTGCCTCAGCCTCCCGAGTGCTGGGATTACAGGCGTGAGCCACCATGTCCAGCTTCCAGGTTCTCTTATATGATTGCTACAGGTAACGCTATGAGTACTATAGTGAACACTAGTGGGGTAGTGGACACTTTTGTCTTGTTTTTTATTTTGTTTTGTGGGGGGTTTCTTATTTGTTTGAGACAGCGTCTTGCTACATAATTCAGGATGCCCCTGAATTCACTATGTAGCCCAGGCTGACTTCAAACTCATGGAAATCCTCCTGCCTTGGCCTCCTAAGTACTGGGATTATAGGTGTAGGCCACCACACCTGGCTGGACCTCCTTGTCTTGTTCCTGATTTTGGAAGGAAAGCTTTCAGCCTTCCAGTTAATATGTCTACTTGGTTCCCATCACATTGAGATACTGTCCTTGTGTATTTCCTTCAGAGTCTTTATCATACTGGATGTTGGATTTTGCTGTGTTTTTTTTTTTTTTTTTCTGCTTATTGAGGTGATCATTTGATTTCATCCTTGCTTCTAGATATGTGATGTATTACATTTATAAATTTGCAAATGTTGAGCCAGCCTTGCATCTCTGGGATGGAGCCTACTTGGTTACGGTGTGTGATCTTCACAGTGTTGCATTCTGTTGGGCAGAATCAGTCAAAGCTTCTTGCATCTATATTTATTAAAAAGACTGGCCTATAGGATTCTCTTTTTTTAGTTGAATACTTTCCTGGTTTTGATTCAGGGTAATTCAAGCTTTCAGCAATGGCCTTGGGAGCACTCCTCCTTTTCTTTTTTTTTTTTTTTTTTTGTCTTTTTGAGACAGGGTCTCACTGTGCAGTTCAGGCTGGCCTTGAGCTCACTTTTTGTGGCCCAGGCTGGTCTCGAACTCGCACCGATCCTCCTGCCTCAGCCTCCCAAGTGCTGGGATTACAAGCGTGAGCCACCACGCCCCGCTCTCCTTTTCAATTAAGAGTTCGAAGAGTACTGGTATTAGATTAGCATCTTGTTTTTGTTTTTTTTTTTTTGAGACAGGGTCTCACTATGCAGTTGAGGCTGGCCTTGAGCTCACTTTTGTAGCCCAGGCTGGTCTCGAACTCGCACTGATCCTCCTGCCTCAGCCTCCCGAGTGCTGGGATTACAGGCGTGCGCCACCACGCCCAGCATCTTTTTTAGTTGGGAGATTTGTTTTATTACTATTTTTAGTTTTAATTTTATCACCTATTATTGGGTTATCCCACATTTTTTTTTATTTTTTTGAGACAGGGTCTCACTGTGCAGTTCAGGCTGGCCTTGAGCTCACTTTTGTAGCCCAGGTGGATCTCAAACTCACAACGATCCTCCTGCTTCAGCCTCCCAAGTTCTGGGATTACAGGCGTGAGGCACCACGCCCAGCTCTATTATTGGGTTATTCTAGACTTTAATATCTTCCTGCATCAGTATTGGTAATTTCTTAGCCTCTAAAAATTAATCCATTTCTTCTGAATTGTCTCTCTGAAGTATAGGTTTTTGATGTGCTTACTAACAATACATTGTTTCACTGTCTCTTGTCATTTCACCTTTTTCATTTCAAATTGCATTGATTTGTGTCTTTTCTTTCCTTTTTTGGTAAGATGGGCTAAGGATTGATCTATTTTGTTGATTCTTTTAAAGAACAACCCTAATTCATTGTTGGCTTTTATATTTTTAGTGTCAGTTTCATTAATTTCTGTTCTTTGTAATTTCTTTATTTGTACTAACTTTCGATTTGGTTTATTCTTGTTTTTCTAGGACCTTGAGAAGTATCATTTGGTGATTTATTTGGGGTTTTCTTTTCTTTTCCTTTCTTTTCTTTTTTTGTCTTTTTTGAGACAAGATCTCGCTCTGCAGTTTAGGCTGGCCTCGAGCTCACTTTTGTAGCCCAGGCTGGTCTTGAACTCACACTGATCTTCCTGCCTCAGCCTCTCAAGTGCTGGGATTACAGGTGTGCACTACCACACCTGGCCCTGAAAGTTGTTTTCTTAAGTTTTTTTAAGTTCTCCTGGCCTTTAAATTTACCTGAGAAGTATATTGTAATTCTGGTGGGCTGATTTTCTCTAATAAAACTTTATTGCTTTTCGTTGTCCTTGTGTTGGGTTTTGTGTTTTGACTACAATGTTTTCTGCAGGGGTCCCTTTCTGACTATAGCTATTTGGGGTTACATTAGCCTTACTTAGCTATATGTTAAATTCTTTTGAATTACAATTAATATTATATTAGTATTTTTTGTGTCATCTAATGGTGGTCAAATTCATTTTTTATGTTCTCTTGTTTTGTTTTTTATTTTATTTTTTTATTTTTTTATTTTTTTTGTGGGACCGGGGCTCGAACTCACAAACTTGCATTTGCCAGGCAGGCACTTATGGCATGGAGCTATCTCCCCGGCCCCTTGTTTTACTTTTTAATGATATGATTTTTGTTTTTTCCAAATGTACACCTGGTTGAACCTATTCATCATACGTCCCCACCAGTGGCAGCGGCATTTCCACCCTTGATGATTCTGGTACAAGTAACTTGAGCTCTGTGCTTTGAGATCAGCTTGATAAGCCCTTTACTAAGGAGCTCCCGATGAGCTGCTCTGGTCAGTAACCCACAGATTTTCAGTCTCTCAGAAACCATAGCAGGTGTTATAAGTTCACAGTTGGGAATTGTCTTACAGAGTTTGTCATAAGTAGCTTTATCAAACAGAACCAGGTTTTGAGCTTGTCCAAAACTTTGCCTTTGGACCACTTCCTCTTTTTGGCCTTGCCCCAGGTTTGTTCACTGGGTCTTTGTCTTTCTTGGCTGGCTTCATCTAAAATGAAAGGGAAAAAAGCGTCATTGGCTCCATCAACTAGAAATGCTTGTTGAATAACTATGAAAAATATTTGCTTCATGATGGACACAAAGGATAAGAAAGAATCCCTGCACACTAGAGCATGTAGCTCATGAAGCTTTCTGCACATATCAAGAAACTCAGAAGAATAAGCACATATGTGTTTGGACAAGATTTTCACAACTTTGAAGTCAGTGACACAGGATGGGAAATACAGGGCTTCAGCTCCAGGGATCTGTGAGGTCTGGAGCACTTTTCTTGTGTGAAAAAAGACCAAGCATGGGGCCCACGTGTTGATGCCCTGGCCAGGGTGTGAAGCCTCTTCCATGCCATAGGAAGGAGTATAGGGCCCTGCCAGAGAGTTTTCCTGATATGCCTGAAATGAGCCATGTGAGGTGCTTCCCATTGGAAAGTGAGCCCAGGAAGCCCAGGCCAGCCTTTCTGTTTTGGTTTGGGTTTTGGTGGTATTGGAGATGTTATCCAAGGGTGCTCTACCATTAAGCTACCCCCCCACAGCCCTTCATTATTTTTCTAATTTGAGACAAGTTCTCACTAACTTGTCCAAAGCAGCTTTGGACTTGTGATCCTCCTGTCTCAGCCTCCCAGGAAGCTGGCATTGCTGGTGTGTCCCACTCCTCCCAGCTCACATGTCAGCTTTTACTGTTGCTACAGCATTTGGAAAAGCAGCCTTAACATAATAAGAAAAGATGACTTCTGGAGCTCTGTGTCTTTTAGGGAGTTATACCCTCCATATCCGGTGTGAATCACAGTAAACTGCAACCAGAGTAAAGAAAATAATAAATAGGCATCAACTTTCAAGTACCTCTAGATGGTCTTATAATTTTATGGTTTTGACTTCTCAAAAATCATGTTGTGGGGCCGCTGAGATAGCTCAGCAGTCTAAAGCACCTTCTAGGGAAGTTTAGGCAACTGCAGGGACTGCAGTTTGATCCCCAGCATCACATGCTGTGCCAGCCCCACCCTCAGGGCAAGCTGAGCCGGCCATAACAAATAATGTGGCAAAAATTTGCTGATTTTATTCCTCTTCTGAAACAATTGAACAGAGTACTTCTCCACCTTCGTTGATGCTTTTGAGATGAGGTTCTGCCTATGCAGTTTAGGCTGGCTTTGAGCTTACCAGGTAGCTCAGGCTGGCCTCCACCTCCTAGAAATCCTGGTCCTGCATCAGCCTCCCCAGTGCTAAGATTACAGATGTGACCCAACATGCCTTCTGGGAATATCTTTTAATAAGACATTTGTGTTATTTTGTAAACAAACCACAAAATACATTGCATTAAGAATTAGAAGAAAGTCATTTTGTTTAGACTAGCATTTAGCATAGAATTCAGAATGAACACCAGGATTTGCAGAATTTTGTGATGAGGTATGAAAAACACCTAAAAATTGCCTACTCAGATACAACCTAGTTTCTCTATTTCACAGCTCTGAATTCACAAGTATTTGTTATAACCATGTGCAATGTACTTTAAAAAAAGTAGCTTCCCAAGTCAGGTATTATTTCCTGTCATTTCCATTTTGGTTCACTTTCTATTGCTCTGACCAAGTACCTAAAATAACTGAGGAGGAAGAGGGTTTCTTTGGTTCAGTTTCAGAGGCCAGGAGTTCAAGTCTAGGCCAGACTACATAGTGAGACCCAGTCTGTTTAAAAGAAAAAATAATAAGACTTCCTTCTATATTGGACTCTACCCATTTTATAGTTTACACATCTTGGGAACATTCACTGAAATAAAGCCTGCCTGTCTCTACTCTGCACTGTTCCTTACTCATGTCTCCATCTCACTCTGTGCCCCTCACATTCATCCTGCCGTAACATTTACGAATGCCTATGTCCAGTGCAGACGTGACAACAGGTCATGCTTTCATGCATTCATATTCATGCATCTTAAGGTTACAAATATGCCTCAATAACTTGGCCTCTGCCTTTCCATCTTTAGTCCTTTCCTGTTTGCACGCTTTCTCTGGCGTTGCCACATTGCTGGTGGTGTCCTTCTTGCCAGTCCCCGTGTAGCCTGCCCCACACTTCTCTTGGCATTGCTTTTCATGCACTCTCCCTTTTCTGCCCTCCATCTGGCTAACCTCGCTCTTTTAACTCTCAGCTCCAGCACTGCCTCTAGAAAAGCTGTTTCTGACACCTTTGATTGACATGCTCAAAACCCAGAACCTAACACTGAGGGATGAAAGATTTCAAATGAAACAAAGAATCCTTCTGGGGAGATGACTGAAAAACTGTCTCTGATAATCCAGAAAAAGGAAACATGAACAGTAATCATTTACAGTTCAAATGCTAAAGATGCAGGAGAAATGACAAATTACTAAGGTAGTCCTGAGGAGAAAGACTCCTGTTTATCTATGGAAAGGAGGCCACAATCCAAGGAAGACCTGACACCCAAAGTTAAAGGAGGAAAAGTTGATTTGGCTCCCAGTTTGTAACAGTTGTGGCACATAGTCAGCTGGCTTCAGGCAGGGTGGCATGGCGGAGGACCATCACAGAGGAGAAGCATGTAGACACAAGGCACAACCACCCTCCAGTGTCAAGCCAACTTGTATCTGCAAAAGTCCTAAGAATCAGAAATGTAGGAAGACTGTGATAGGATGTTTCTGAATATTCATGAATATTCATGTCCTTTTTGTATGCAAATGGGAGTACAAAAATAGTGTGAAACTCATCACAAATAAATTAATGCAGAGGTTTGGCAAAATTTGTAAAATCACAAAATTATGCTTTGTCTCCTTGTGGAGGCGCTACTTTGATAACCCTACAGCAGCAACAAAGGATTTACACCCTACTTTGGCAAATATTGTATTCAATAGTGGAGAAAAGATGGGTCTGTAGTGTCTACCCTGTAGTGCCTTCCCCAAGAAAAATATACAGTGTTGAAAATATGTACCTTGTTTATTTTTTGGGCCCCTTTAACTTTGGGTGTCAGGTACTTTTTTTCAGCAGTGAGAAAAGTAACTAAGCCAAGCATCTTTCCGCTGGGGCATTTGTTCTTAAAATAACTTGTTCCTTAAGTAATGAAAACATGTAGACAAAATTTTTAAAATAATTAAAATGCAATTGCTTGACTTCTTAAAATATGCTTAGTTACTGGACTGTAACTGAGAATTGAAATATAATTTATCCTAGCCTAAAAGAAGAGAAAAACATGGATCAGATTATTAACTTTGCCACTTGGTTTGCCTTTGTTTGAGGTAAACTCTTGTGATGGAGTGTAGTGAAGGCTGTTCCTAAGACCACTATGTAGCCCAGGCTGGCTTTGAGCTAGTAGTAATCCTCCTGTCTCAGCCTCCCGAGTCCTGGGATTACAGGTGTGTACCACCTAAAAAAGGCTATTAGTTTAAGCCGGGCGTGGTGGCGCATGCCTGTAATCCTAGCACTCGGGAGGCTGAGGCAGGAGGATCAGTGTGAGTTCGAGACCAGCCTGGGCTACAAAAGTGACCTCAAGGCCAGCCTGAACTGCATAGTGAGACCCTGTCTCAAAAAGACAAAAAAAAAAAAGGCTATTAGTTTAAAACACTCCCCAAAGTAAAGTTGCTAATATATAAAAACATTCACTTGACATAACTAAACTTTTAATAATGGTTGTATTTTAACAAGTGCCTTGCCACTTCCTGAAAATTTAACAGTCAGCTCTTGAAGAGGTGGTATAAGCTCACACAGACTGACACTGTGGGAGCTCAAACTGCTGGCGTCCATTTTGTAATGACATCATCATCTCGTGACTGCCTCATCTCGCGATAGCCTCTAGTTAGGTTTCTATTTTCCTACTCCCTGACATTTTTCCACAAATCACATGCTCTTAAGCAGCCCGCGGTGGATAACTACTGACGTGTTTCCGGGTTGACCACCGTTGCCTTGGATGCTTGCTGATGTCGCCGGAGGAAATACCTCATTTCCCGCACCCTGTATATATATATACCTGAGCGCCCTTTTGAATAAAGGAGACTTGATCAGAATTCTGTCTTGTCTCCATTTCTTGTGTTTCTTGTCCCATTTCCCCCCTCTAATCCCCATTCTCCCACTGGGACCCACGCTGATTCCTCGAAGGTCGAGGAGACAACACACCCCTGGGAATTACTGTTGGGGTTGACTGCAAGGGGACACAGATTCAAGAGGACCAGAAATGCTGTCTTCTGTTCTTTCTGGGTGTTCAGAAATTCATAAAGTAGTACACTAATAATAAAATGTACCAAGATCATGAGTAAAGGTCAATATAAAAAATTAATTGTATACTTGCCTTAACAACAAGCAGCTGAATTACTACATATCTTTTTAAAAATCATTTTTAATCATAACTAAAAAGTTCAAGTAGAAGGATAGCCATGAGTTCAAGACCAGCCTGGTCAACAGAGTGAGTTCAGAACCAATCGGAAGGACAGGGGAGATAGCTCAGTGGACTAAGTGCCTGCTTAAGCAAAAGCAGGCACCTGGGTTTGATCCCTGGCACCACGTCCCACACCAGCCCTGCCCCTGGGTGCACTGAGCTGGCTACCCAGGCCCGGTGTGGGGCATACAGTTATAATTTCAGTGCTGGGGAGGCTGAAAACAGGAGGATTACTATGAGTACACATTGCACAGTGAGACCCTCTGCCAAATACATTTAAAAAATAAAAATCTGCAAAGCTAATTAGAAAGACAACAATATGCAATGTATTAATTATTTCAATTGTCCTACTAACCTGTTGTGAAACTGTTTCATTGCTATTTTATAATTTTTCTTATTAAAATGAATTAAAAATAGATAAATAGAAAAAAAACAGAACACATAGTGAGACCCTTTTTTTTTTTTTTTTTGTCTTTTTGAGACAAGGTCTCACTATGCACTTGAGGCTGGCCTTGAGCTCACTTTTGTAGCCCAGGCTGGTCTCGAACTCACACCGATCCTCCTGCCTCATCCTCCCGAGTGCTGGGATTACAGGCGTGCGCCACCACGCCTGGCGAGACCCTATTTCAAAACACAAAAACAAAACAAAAAAGGAAAAGGATAGACTTGTGTACTACAGTCAGAGATGTCAGCTTCTCTCAGCAACTGATAGAGAAAGTAGACAATATGGAAGGTTACAGAAAATGTGAATAACACCAAGAACCAGTTGGACCCAGGGGACCTACGGACACATGTAAGACAGTCTGTCTAGCAGAACAGGAGCGCACCTCTTTTCCAAGCCATTGGGATCCCTTGCCTAGAAGGAACCTATTCTTGTACCAGAGCAAGTCCCAATGAATACAGAGTCATGCCATACTAAGTTGTCCTCACATCTTAAGTTAATTGTATAAGAAATCAGTAACATGAAGATAGCTGGAAGC